>SWKW01000236.1:0-39347 GCA_011058865.1 Didymella keratinophila
ACGTGGCTCAATGACCTCATTTCTGAAAAGTGACTGAGGGTGGTTGGGCGGGCGGCACGCGGGGTCGTGCGTCACGGCGTGTACCACGGTACCTGCCGCCGCTTACACTCTTCACCATCTTGGCTGTCTCCACTCCAACAGACCTCACGTCGAGCGACTTTCTCTCGCAGTCAACTCTCCAGTGTCGCAAAAGGGCACATGCTTCGATTTGACAAGCCTCCAGCCGTATTCATATGGAACAGGTGAGCGTTGCCACGACCCACCTGCCGTGGTTGCACCGGTATCTGAAAACTCGCCGCAGGTTGGGCCGTCAAGCCAAGCATCTCACATTATCGGCAGCCTGGTCGTGCATGCATTCCGTCTCTTCAAGCAAAGCCCGAGGTATCATGTCGAGCTGAAGGGATTCAAGCAGGGCGGCGTGTGCAATATCGGCTTCCAGCCACCATATCTACACGTTGAGCGGTAGGTAGTGCAGCCATCGCGGCAGGGCTTCAGGCAATCATTCGAATCGACCCATACATGGTCTTCGGGTTATCTTCTGTCGTTCTGCTGCATCTGATCGGGCGATCTTCCCTTGGAAAGAAAAAAAAATGGTACGGCTTGCTCACCTCACTCCGTCACGACAACAGCCGTCAAGAGCGTTTCATCTACGCCGTGCAGCTGGGCCCGACGTCTTGATATCATGACGAGGCCAAGTTGATCAGCACGACTGGTTTCTATTTGACGGTGCACATGTCGTGTCTCCATGGAGCCGCCTTCACCATCGCGATCTCTGTGAGCTCTATACCCCGCAGCAGCTGTCAGTGTGCAGATCCTCTTGTGTCCCCCGGAGAAGATGCCTCCCCATGGCACGCGCCCCGCAACCTTCTCCGACTTGTTGGGCGCCTTGCGGCTCTCACGATCTCAGAAATTGTCAGACCAAGTGGAGATGGAGCTTGGGACTCGTTCTGACAACGACCTGCTATTCGTGATAGCTTCGAGGGCGCCGAAAATTGCGGCGACGCCGGCACTTTTCACTTGCGCGACTTTATCTTTGGACGTGAACCCGGGTCGACTGGGTTGAGGTGTTTGAACTAGCGAGCGAAATCCTCCCGTGAGTTGTTCCAAGCGCGTTGAACCCTCCCAGCTTGAGGCGCAAAGCTACCGAAGGCTAACCCACCTTTGCGGGCGAGACCGCGCTAAGCAGCCAGGTGTGCCACACAGTGCTTGTTGAGCCTCCAAACATCGGAGGGAACTAATGCACCCCGCTGTCTATCAGCTCTGACACAACCAATCGACGGCCAGAAGCAAAATTTGCTGCCAGGCTTCCCTTCTCACTACACCAAGCTCCACCATCGTGGTCCATGGAATTGGCCTCATTTGGGCTCCTGCACGTCTGGAGCAGAGCCTCAACAGCGCTATCCTCGGTACCCACTGCACTTGCGCTGTTCCAGACAACTTCCACAGCCATGGTCGAACGAGCTGCTGGGAGCCTTGCGTCGCTGTCGCATGTCAGACAGTTTAGCAGGGGTCCTGTGCTACCAGTACCACGCGCATACCAGCAGCGTGGGTTTGTGGGCGAAGTCGTTAGGCCCTAAGACAATCGCGCGCCTGTCGCCATGCTTGTCAACCACCAAGCGCACCATCGAAGACTGCAAAGACATCGCATGGAAAGAAGAGTGACAAGAGTCTCCAAGCTCATGATCGCCAAGATGAGGTCAGTGGCATTCTAACTGGCACGGCCCTGGCCCAACGATCATGCGCACTAAACGCTCATGGCGTGACTAGCAACCTATCACAATTTCCAGCCTTTGCATCTTCGCCTCAGCCTGCCGTGTCACCCTCTGCACGTACGGGGCTGCATGGGGGAACCGACACCTCGTGACCAGCTTCTCGACGCTGAAAGCGTCACCATTTACTCCGCATTTGGAACGCCGCCACCGACTTCATGGCCACAGCTGTATCCATAGTGATGTGGAATGAGCAACGCCAGCTCCAGCTCAAAGTCTACGGAGTACACAATAGTTCTCGATGGCTATGATCACGAATCGCGAATCTGGGATGTGTAGTGGCCCGTCTGGTGCGCTCCAGCTCCAGCGCTAGGCCTGTTGGCGGCGGAGTACGATACTCCCCAGTGCACTCGGACCATACTCCACTATCCAATAGTATGTTAGCGCACAACTCCACGCTTCCAGCCTTCGAGCTAGCAGCTGCCCATGGGACTCCGCATATCGTGTAAACAGATGGTCCCTGGAGTACTTAAGGTCGATCGTCTGCCGTCCCTGGAATATCATCTTCACTGTTGTGAACCTCATCCACACTACAATACCCAGTCACACAGCTTCTTCTTGACGAAGACACCTGCAATCATGGGTTTCATGCTCAAGGCCCCTGCGGGCACGCCTGGTTCGGCGACGCCTGCCATCATGATCGGTCTGTTTGTTGCCTTCGGTGGTGTTCTCTTCGGGTATGTCTTTAATCTCTGTAGTTTGAAGCATTGTCTGACATCAACAGTTATGATACCGGTACCATTGGTGGTATCCTTGGTATGAAGCACTGGAGACAGCTCTTCTCTACCGGCTACGTCAATCCTAAGGATGACTTCCCTGATGTCACTTCGGAACAGAAGTCTCTCATCGTCTCCATCCTTTCTGCGGGTACTTTCTTCGGTGCTCTCACTGCCGCGCCCACCGCCGATCTTCTCGGCCGTGTCCTTGGTCTCGTCGCTTCCAACATTGTCTTCTGCGTTGGTGTCATCCTCCAGACTATCGCCACTGACATTCCCGTCTTCGTTGCCGGTCGTTTCTTCGCTGGTTACGGAGTCGGTATGATCTCTGCCACCATTCCCCTCTACCAGTCGGAGACATCCCCCAAGTGGATCCGTGGTGCCGTTGTTGGTTGCTACCAATTTGCTATCACTATCGGTCTTCTCATCGCCGCCATCGTCGATAATGCCACAAAGAACCGCGATGACACTGGTTCCTATCGCATTCCCATTGCTGTTCAGTTCGCCTGGGCCATCATTATGTTCGTCGGCTGCATCTTCATCCCCGAGACTCCTCGTTGGTTCATCAAGAAGGGCCGCCCGGAGAAGGCCGCAAAGTCTCTCTCCAAGCTCCGCAAGCTTGACCTTGAGCATCCTGCCCTCGTCGAGGAACTTGCTGAGATCACTGCCAACCACGAGTATGAGCTGTCTCTCGGTAAGGCCACCTACCTGGACTGTTTCAGGGGCAACCTTGGCAAGCGTCTCGCGACTGGTTGCGGTCTTCAGGCTCTCCAGCAGTTGACTGGTATCAACTTCATCTTCTACTATGGTACATCTTTTTTCCAGAACACCGGTATTGACAACCCCTTCGTCATCACCCTCATCACCTCCTGCATCAACGTTGCCTCCACCGTTCCCGGTCTCTGGCTTGTCGAGAAGTGGGGTCGCCGCAAGCTTCTGCTCTTTGGTGCCATCGGTATGGCTGTCTGCCAGTTCATCGTTGCCATCGCAGGTACCGTCGTCGGCACAGACAACCTGCCCGTCCAGCGCCTGTTGATCGCCTTCGTCTGCATCTACATCTTCTTCTTCGCCTGCTCCTGGGGTCCCGTCGCCTGGGTCGTCACCGGTGAGATCTTCCCTCTCAAGGTCCGCGCCAAGTCGCTCTCCATGACCACAGCAACCAACTGGCTTCTTGTAAGTGTTTATCTTCTACTTATCCCTCGTATACAGCGTACTAATATTTCGTAGAACTTCGGTATTGGTTACGCTACCCCCTACATGGTCGACGCCGGCCCAGGCAACGCCGACATGGGCGCTAAGGTCTTCTTCGTCTGGGGCGGATGCTGCTTCATTTGTATCTTCTTCGTCTGGGCCATGATCTACGAGACCAAGGGACTGTCCCTCGAGCAGGTCGACGAGCTCTACGGCAAGGTCTCCAAGGCGTGGCAGTCACCTGGCTTCGTGCCTTCCGTCTCCTTCCAGGACGTTCAGGATGCTCAGGTCGACAACCGCCGCATGAGTCTGACTGATGCTGAGGCTCAGGCCACTCGCAAGAGGTCCGCTCAGTACAACGAGGCAGTTTACAACGAGAAGAACTCCGTTGTCTAAGCTCACAGCTACGATGATTGTACGATGGATGCATGAATATGCGAGGTTTTGAGCAAGGTGTTGGCCCGTTGTTATATCCATTTGGCTTACTCGGGCGCTGTCGATTGCAGCTACCTGATGTACATACTCAATCGCCATGAATCATTTCATGAAGTCCATTTCTCCTGTCCCGTGTGAATAAATCGTGCTTCCTCGCTCTCATTCCACATACCTCTGCTATCCTTGTACAGAACCGGGGTGTTTACTCTTCGAAGCGCAGCATAGGCCGGAAACACCGCAACCGGCGGCTCACCAACCATCCAAGCCACCCAACTACATCGAGACAAGCCTCACATAAGCCTCAATCCCACATTTGGGCTTGCCGCCACCAGCACGCCCGCCCGTCTGAGCTCGATCACGAAGAGCAGCAAGCACCGCACCAGGAAACATCAGACGCAACATCGCGACAGAAGCACGTCAAGCCACGCAGAACAATCCTTCGGCACTGTGCGATGCTGCGTGTAAGATTGTGATTGCAATGACTGAACGAGAGATTCAAGAACGTGGTTATGTTACAGCGCGGTGCGGGGAGGGGATCGAAGGTTCAGCCGCCGCGCGTGACTCTGACGCTGCTGACACGCTTGGCGCGAGAAGTCTACGCCACAAGCGGGATGCGCAGACGAATTGATGGGTTGATGATGAGGATCTGCTGCAAATGAACGTTCACGGGAGGTAATTTGCGCAGCGGGAAGTGTGGAATGCATAGCATGGCTGACAAATTGAGGAGGTGCGATGGCTGCACTGGGCAAGTGTACATCAGCGTCTTGCGGCTTGGTGTGGAGGTGGCAGCAGCAACGATGACAAGATCTTGGTACGCCAGAGTCTCCCGCAAAGGGGAAGTGGTGAGCGCTCCCAACGTTGTTAGGCACTCTAAACTGCATACAACGCGCAAGACTTGGATCACAGAGAGCGGACCTAGATGTAAAACTCGCGTGGTGCGGTGGTGAAGTCATAGAAAATCTGATGTTCACAATCAACTATAAGATCCTCAAGATCCTCAGCGCTTGCAGTCACTCTTGATGCAAGGTGGATCTGCCAACAATCGCGTACACGATAGTCCTCGGAGTTTTAGAGATCGTTATGTCGTGGGTACCGCTCTGCCAGCGGCTTGGGTCAAAGGTGGACGGAGACGCTCCGTAACCTACGAATGCCTTTTAACATGCGCGACGAAGCAGAGCTCATAGCGTAGCCCGCAGTCTTTGTCACTGGAGTATAAAGTAGAAACATACGATGTGGACTCCGATGCGATTCCAATCTGAAGATGCGAGCGATGTATTTGTGATGACGTGGTGGTGGACCGCCCAGGTCATCGTGCAGACGAGGCTTCGTAGGGCTGCAGATGTGGGGCACGCTTTCTCCACACAAACATCTGTCATGCTTCGTCTAAAGTGAACACATAGTCACCTCGTTTGTACCTTTATCCGTCAGTGTAATGATGGAAGAGCATGTCAGGCATATGCGCCTTGGCTGAGGCTAGAAAGCGGGTGCCGTTACGCAGGAGAATGTAGTGGGTATGTGCACTTTTTGGTGAGCAAGTCGAACAAGGTAAAATAGGCTCCCCAAGCAATGTTGAATGTATTGTAAAGTCATTGAAGGAGATCAGCTTTTCGGGCAGAACATGCCAGTGGTATCTGTCTACCTCTTCAGATGTTTCTTGAAAAGCATGTTCCATCTTGATTTCTTGCCTCTTGAGGTTCCTCCAAAATGTCAGACTCTGACACTCAACATTTTCTTCGCTAACGCTTTCGTGTTGGCGCCTCTTCAACCACCTTGGGATAACTGACAGTTTAATACACAAGGGTCTTGTGACTGGGTCTTGAGCATGCCGCTGGCCGAGTCAACTTTGGACTTCTTTCGCCTTGCTATCTCTTGTAGTCTTCGAACTAGTCCTGGCTTCCCGCTTCACCGTCGCCTTCTGCATCGCGTCCACAACGAACTCCGCAGCTTCTTCAGGTGTCTCAACCCACAGCAACCCATAACACCATTGTAACTGACAGAGAGTTTGCCCGTCACCAGAAGATGTGTGGGTATGCAGTGACTGCCTCCTGTTCTTCGAATCTTTGGCTTCTTCTGACCGCCTTCGCGACGCGAAAACCCAGATAAACACCAATTTTCCAAGGTTTTCCTTCCAAAAATGCAGGGTCGTAGGTCAGTTATACGCCCCTCGCGCTGAGAAGTCAGTACTCTGGCTCTTCGGTGACGTGTCGTAGGCTCCTCTGCAAGAGTGGAGATGAAGCAGCTGAAGGTCGACATCGGCAAAGCCAACTAGTCCAGCAGTGGAAACCTTTCGCACTGGGTACAATGTACTGCACGCGATTGTGCATATCCACATTCTCCAGGATGCGAATGGTCGCAGGCGCCACCTACCTTTGAACGCCATCTGAATTAAATACATCGGTATCGTGGCCAACCAAGGAGAACATGACCAAGAACGATACGAGTGCGCTGAAATAGCTACACATTCGCGACTCAAGGGTAGTTATCTTGGAAGGCTGAGTACATTGGTGTTGCAAAACGCGAAGGACGTAGGCGCGGGAGGTCAAGAAGGAGTGATCGAGATGGGGCTAGTGCCGCACTAAGTCGCGATGTGGACGCATCGAGGACACCATCATACCAGAGTTGCTCCATCACCACATTACAGATTGATACAAATCTATGCATCGATTCTGCCAACAGATGAAGAATCGTGCTGTACAGTGTTCTCGATGACGTGAGAGGCCTACTGCCATATTGGAGATGCAGCCTTACGTCCCCCGCACCCGAAGTCCGAAGAACTCTGGCCAATGACGGCACGAGGAAGTCGGAACATCACGACCCTAGGTGCTCTGATGGCATGTTTGACTGAGAAGGTGCCAATATTATTGTCTCTTATGTCGTAGCTTCTCCTCTTGTCCTTCTTTCTCAGCATTTCCTCGTACCTTGTCTCTTTTCACGCACCCAAAATGACTACACAAGCCCGCAACTTCTTCCAACGCTTCCCACCCGCAGAATGTCTCGCGCTCTTCATCGCGACCCTTGAGCTCGTCCCCTTCGGCATCGCAGGTCTCAGCAACCCAACAGCATTCGCAGACGGCTTCGGCCTGCCCTTACAAAGAAGCTCAAACACATCATCAAGCACTTCGAAGCGCAGCACCGACGGCCTCTTCACAGAATCAACCACCGAATCTACATCAACCTCCGTCAGCTCTCCCGAAGAAGATCAAAAGACGAAGAAGGCATTGGTCGCCGCGATCGCAGCGCGCAATGCCCAGAACGGCATCTTGCTGCTCACCTTTGGCCTGATTTTGAGGGACCGGAGAAGTCTGGGTGTAGCTGTCGCAGCGGGACTGATCACCACGCTGGCCGATGCGGTGATAGTGAACGCGTATGGTGCGAAGGATAAGATTGGCGGTCACTTCATTGGTGTCTTCAACAGCCTGGCTATCGGTGGGAGCTTGCTGTACTGGGGACGCCACGACCCGATCTGGTAAAGGTTGCAAGGAGCAGGATGGTTGAAGGAGACGGTCGTGCGTTCGCGGCATGCAGCGAGACCATTTGGAGAGAAGAAGTGAAGCATTTGGATTGCATCAAGTGTGTTCATCACCCATCACCATGTCACGAATGATGCACCATTCGTAAGACGCAGATAGAATCGATTTCCCAATCTACAAAGCACCCCCAATGCAACCAGCGCGATCAAGGAGTGTAAAAGTTGGTATATCGCAAAACAACCACGAAAGATATTGTACAAGAATTTTCAGCTCAATGCAAAGTTCCAGGACCGCCGACTCATTCATCAATTCAAGTCGACGATGATCTCGTCGCCCATGCCGAATGCCCGAACGGTGACTCACGCGCCACGAACAGTGGAAGTGACAAACTCAGTAGGAGCAGGGCCGCTAGGCTTGCCGGAAGGAGGAGGTCCAGTAGGGCGAACGCCCGAAGGAGCAGGACCGCTGGGCTTTCCAGATGGGCGAGCACCGGTAGGGCGAGCGCCTGTAGGAGCACCAGAGGGACGAGGGCCGTGGGGGTGACCAGAAGGACGAGCGCCATTAGGAGGAGCAACGCCGCTGGGGATGGGTCCAGTTGGCTTGGGACCAGAGGGGGCAGGGCCCGAGGGGACAGGGCCTGAGAAAGCGCCAGACGGCTGCTGGCGGCGCTCGAGACCGGAAGGAACAGCTGAGGGAGCAGCAGTAGGGACTGCGCCGCCACTGGCCTGTCCGCTGTGCTTACCCTTGCCGCCCTTTCTATGATGACCGTGATGACCAGATGGGTGTGCTACGCCGCTAGGGAAGGCGGTGAAGTCAGCGCCTGTGGGGAAAGGAGCACCGCTCTCAGGGAAGCCTCCAGGGAAGCCTCCAGGGAAGCCGCTAGAAGGAGCGGGGAAGCCACCGCTAGGAAAGCCGCCGCTGGGGAAGCCGCCGCTGGGGAAGCCGCTGGGTGCAGGGAAGCTGCCAGAGAAAGCAGGGAGACCAGTCGGCTCTTGACGGCGCTCGAGACCAGAGGCAGCGGAGGGGAAACCAGTAGGGACAGCTCCACTGGGCTGTCCACTGTGCTTGCCCTTTCCACCGTGGTGACCGTGGTGGCCAGTAGGTCTGGCAGCACCGTTGGGGAAGCCAAAGAAGTCACCACCGCTTGGGAAGGGAGCCTCGCCGCCCTGCTGAGCATGCTGGGCACCGAAGACACCGGTGCCGGAAGGTCTCGGTCCGTGAGGGTGGAAACCGCCAGTGGGGTGTGCGAAACCGCTGTGGTCTCCACCGTGACCCTCACCACCAGGCCCACCAAATCCTCCTGTAGGGCGCGCGGCACCACTGGGGAAGTCGGTAGGAACACCGGACGGGATAGGTCCAGAGAAAGAGTGAGCAGAGCTCAAGCCGGCGACGGCAAGGGCGAAAGTAATGCGGGAGAATGCAACCATCTTGACTTGCTGTTGGTGAAGTGATCGAAAGTGTTCAAAGAGAGGATAAGAGTCGACTTATACGAACGCACGCGGTGCTGCTTGAATGTCTGCAAGCACACAGTGCTGTGGAAGCGAAGCGAAGAGCTGAAGGACTGAAGAGAAGAAATGAAGGTTGGTGGATGAGAGCTTGAGCTGTACTTACCCCGTCCTTTATACAAACCTCGATGCTCTGCAAAGGCACGACTCAATATCGCCCCGACAAGAAACATGACGCGGCAAACAAACGCACCGCTAGAACGGGCTGCAAGCCGCGCAGCTGCGTGCGAGGATCTTAGGGCCTGTCATTAATCTGGCACCTGTTGACGGACGGCCCGACAGTGCGTTTCCGCAAACCAGTGTCTCGCCATGTTCCAACAACCATAGTCAAGGACGCTGTCTGGATTGGTTAGGAGTGTTTCTTGTTTCACAGTGTCGACGTCGATGTTCTGAAACCGGCAGTACCCGCAGCTTACGTGTTGTGCTGGCTTCAACGCTGTCAGACCGCGAAATACGCCCATAAGATGAGCCTCAGCTAGAGCTAAAGGCATGCGTGCTCAACAGCTTCCGCGTAGGTGCATGAGAAGCGTTCGTGGCTTGATGATGGAATGTGGCATCACACCTGCAAAACATTGGGTGGAGTTGTCTCGTACCAAGAGCCGCAGTGAGCTGTGCGCTGGACACAGTCCAAGCAACTTGCAGTCGGCTTATAGGCGGAAAGCTTGTCGCATTTTTAGGTGAAGCCTGTCCTAGGATGTCGTCCTCTTAGTCTGACTGTCGCTCAATACCTGGAAGCACGCGTCTGCTGTACAACTTCATCTCCAAGGGCGGTCGAGGTCTACCACTGAGCATCATTGACATAGATCGCGACAGCGACAGCGAAAGCGTACCCGGTCCTGGAGGCCACAGACTTGGACGTCCATCTAGACTCTGCTTAGGCTCTCCCGTTGTACTTGCGCACGGCGGCGACATTGGATGGCGCCTAGACCCCGCATGCAATGATCCTTTCATAGATTGCGAACTGGCGTCTCTTTGAAAATGCTCCTAATGACCCTGACCATGCAGGAGCGGCGGTGAACTGCGGCACTGTACCTGCTCGCGGAGAATGCCGGGACTCAATCTCCACCATCGAGCGTGAACGCGCGGCGCGGAAGAAGAACACCAAAGTCTTTACTTCGGTGACGAAGGGATGGTTACAAGAGAGGAGAAATATACTCCGTCTTCGTCCCGAGCCCCTGAATCAAACTTGTAGAAAGACCTGTAGCTCAAGGTATGTACGAGCCCTGTAGCATTGGGCAGGGCGACATCGGCGTCGCGCTCGGGGACTGTGTCATCGAAAGAGAAGGAGAAGTCGTAGACCATCGTTACGTTATAGCAAGTCCTTGGCTTCAGTTGGCGACAGTCACAGCAGCCCTTGCACAGTAACGACGAAGGACTGAGTTGATAGACTGAGAAGAAGAGCCCTGTTCCAGCCTGGCCGCGTCATCACCGCCCATTTTCTGCGGCAGGATTACCCAGTATGCGTCCAAATCATCTGTTTCGTTTGAGATGCGCTGATCACTTCGGATCAGTCTTATTTCGAACAGTGACGAGCATGGTTATTTTCTCCAGCGGAAGTCTGAATGCTCTCGGAGAGGAGGTGAAGCGATGCATTTTGTCTATCCATCAATCGTTAAGTCGTGCACACTGCTCTCTGTGTATGCTGCTATCATCATCATCATCACCGTCTCATCATCATCAACAGCACGCGTTCTCACCTGCAAGACGCTCACAACTTGCCTCTTCTTGCCTCGACGGCCTCGCGAAGCTTCTTGATCACATCGCCAGGGTCGGCGGCTCCGAAGACGGCGCTTCCGGCAACAATGACATTGGCGCCAGCGTCAGCGGCTTGGTCGATTGTTTTCTCGGACAGACCACCGTCAACTTCAATATGCAGTTCAGGATACTTCTGGCGAAGGGCGGTGACCTTGGGAAGCTCGGAAGCCATGAAAGACTGACCGCCAAAGCCAGGCTCAACGGTCATAATGAGGACCATCTGAAAGAAGATTAGCAAGGGGTTCTGACTGAGCAGCTCTTAGCAAGCGCTTGGCCCATGACTATTGAATATGCCACGAGACAAGAAGGGCGAGTGTGTGAGCTAGCGCTACGATGGCGATTTGAATAAGACACCAATGAGCAACGCAGCGTATGAGTGGTTTGTGGCAGTGTTCTCGAAAGGTGGTGGAAGGTGAGACGCCACTGGATCTGGACTTCGCATGCCTAAGCGCCGGCACAGCGAGCCGCCCAACATCTCAGCCCTACTGTGCAGCCTCACCGACCAACCCCAATCGAGGCTGCTCGTGCCTGAAGCGGGATGTCCGACGCCTGTCGATATCGGTAGGCACATGTGCCGGATAGTGAGAAACACTTACATCAGGAACCTCATCCTTGTTCGAGTTCTCGAGGATATCCCACAGCACATCGACCTTCGTGCTTGGCTTGATGGCAATACCAGCCTGCATGCCTTCGCTGTGAATGTATTTGATCAACTCTTTGGGAGATGTCTTCTTGTCCGAAGTTGCAGAGGGTTCCTCTGCGGCAGTCGATGAAATAGCAGCTTCGTAGTGAAAGCAGTACAGATCGCATCCGGCCTTCTTGAACTCGCGCACCCACTTCTTAGGCTCTGCGATCATCATGTGGCAGTCAAAAGTTCCCTTTCCATGTGCGGCGGTGGGACGGTCGACGTGGGAGCGAATCTTGGTGACGACCGGGGCACCAAAGGTCATATTGGGCACGAAATGGCCGTCCATGATATCGACCTGAGCGTATCAGCCTCATCACGTGCTCCATTTATACATTGTGGGCATACATGAAGCCAGTCGGCGCCTTGTGAGATGGTATCTGAGCAGGCCTTGCCCAATGCTCCGAAGTCTGCCGACAGAATTGATGGCGCGATGATAGCGGGCGGAGACATATTGGGCGGGTGTGTCGCAGGTACGGAATTTTGCGTGAAGCGGTGAAGATTCGCGGCGCCAATGGGTATGCTGACTTGTGCAGTGGAGATTGCTGATGTGACCAAAACTCACGATGACTGCTTGGTGTTGACAGCTCTTGCCTGTGACGATGCCAAGCCGCGTGGGGCATTGGTGGGGCAGGCATCAGGCGTCTCGCTCACCTTCTGTTTATGCGAACTGCTCGCGGCGACCTCATTCATCCACCAACTGTTTCGATTCACGCTGACTGCCGGTTCTGTTTCAATAAACTGTTCATCGCAATCATACTCATGCGCGTGATCTGAGCTATGCGCTTTGCTCTGGACAAGGTCATTGCTATCGAATCTGAAGCAGTCGTCGGCCACAACACGAGATGCTTCGGCAGCGGACCGCCATTGCCTTAGCTCGCGACTCGAAAGATGGAAACAACACGTGCCGAACAGATTGAAGAGCTCTTCGATGGCTTCCATTCGAAAGACGCGCTATTGGGTGAGTATGCTGTAGAACGTGGTTGACGCGTGCCATTGGCTGCACAGGCAATACGCGAGCGCTACAAATGGAGCAGCCGGGCGCTTACACAGTGAACACCCAACCATCCCACGCAGTGCATCGCGCACGACGCCCGTTATTGCATAGCCTCACCCAGCCATGGTATCGATCCGGCCAACCACTGTGCCGCAAAGGCGGTCTCAATGTCGTGGCCAACCCTGAGCCGCTGCACACTCCCCACTTAGTCCTAATTAGGCTCTTCTGCCACTGTACGAAGAGTTGGCAGCGCAGCCTCGGGAGCCACGGTAGCACTGGGTCAAGTGAGTCGACAGAGGAGCGTCTACGCTTGATATAACCTCCGCGCGTTGGCGCTCACGCGAACCTTGCTGCCTTTGCCATTCACTTCGCCTCTTCGAGTCCTCTCTCATTTCAAGTCTTCGTTGATCGAAGCATTTCTATTATTGTGTTTTTGCAAATTCGCTGTTGACCAGCGTAGTCCAGGGTTATCGCCCAACTTAATACAGCTTCTACTCAATCTTCGTCTTTGGACAATTTTGAGCGCTTTGCCATCTTCGAACAACACTCTAATATACCACAACAAGTATCAACATGCCTCAG
Source organism: Didymella keratinophila (assembly GCA_011058865.1). Classification (NCBI taxonomy): domain Eukaryota; kingdom Fungi; phylum Ascomycota; class Dothideomycetes; order Pleosporales; family Didymellaceae; genus Didymella; species Didymella keratinophila. The sequence continues at coordinate 13,106 of SWKW01000236.1, forward strand.
ACACTTGCACCTGCAGCGTACCAGGCTGGCGCCCGTGGTTCCCTGGACGAGTACTACTTCACAGCGGATAGCGCGATGTCTCCTCGCAGCGAAGATGACTTTCCCACACCAAAGGCACGTCTGTTCGACATCACACCACAGCCTTCCCCTCGATTCCCGTTCCCACCAAGCTCGAGCTCATACACCAAAGTCAACCGTATGAGTCGTGCAGACAGCGACTTCGACTCTCTGTACGACGTCACAGACGATGAAGCCGAAGTCCCTCTCCATGCGTCCGCATCAGTCAAGAAAGTCTCAGGCCCACAGCGTAGAGTTCGATTCCCGTCGCTCATCATTCCATCGCCAACCGCATGGCCGACGATTGAGAAGCTGAAGAGTGCGACTTCGGCGGTGCCGATGACCCCCTCTGCTCTTCTTACACCTTCGCGTCGCGTCCTTGAGATGATCAACTCGCACAACCTTCACTTTCCGGAGCACTCGGCAGCGCCTTCTTTGGATGGAAGTTTGACGTCAGAAGAGATGGACAAGCTGAGCTGTCCAGCTACTCCTGACATGCGCTCAAGGCGTGACTCGTTCTCGACAGACAGTTCTTGGACACCACCCGTGCAGCTTGACTTCCAGGCCATGCACACTCTGCAGCAGCTTGGTGAGTCGGCGGTCGAAGATGAGGATGACCAGGAGACTCCGCCTGCGGAGCCACGGGGCGAGATGGAGATGCAGCAGATTTCGCGACCTTCTCTTGGTCTTATCATTCCCACCACCCACCACCAGAGCGAGTCAGACGATGACACCCCCATCTCTGCTATTTCCGTACCATCGCCCGGAGGTTTCTTCTCGTCTCTCCAGTCTGGAGCGCGCGCCACCTGGAGCATCCCCGCTCGCCAGGAGTCGATTCCCAACACCTCAACCGCTGAGAAGTTCTACAACCTACCATGGGAGAGCCACATGGCTGAGCCTATGCCCGCGCTACCTGAGCGCCCCTTGACTCTCAGCGGCGAGACTCTCGACGGATTGGACGAGGTGTTGGCCACAGCTCGTCCAACAGTCTTCAGCCCAGTCGAAGAGAACGTCGAGGTTAAGGAGATCAATCCTAGCAAGACCGTCTTTCAGTACAACGAGAACTATAATGCCGAACTGCAGAAGCTCTCTTCGGTCAACCTGGAAATGACTGGACGATGGCTTGAGGAGCAAGATGAGCTCGCAGCCGCTCTCCGCAGTATGAGCGATATGGGATCCCCAAGCTTGTCAAGCGGTACTCACAGCCGTGGTAACTCCATCGACAAGCCTGTGCTCAAGAAGTCCGTCACCTTCGCTGAGGAGCCTGCCCAGACCGAAGAGGACGACGAGGAGCCCAAGAGGATCCAGACGTACGTTCAAGGTCTTGAGTACATCCGTTCCCGGTGCGAGAAGAAGGATACCTTCATCCACCGCCAGACTCGCGCCGAGGCAATGCACCTTCAACGCCGCTGCAACCCAGCTGCTCACCGCGATCAACTCATGGGCAAGTACGAGCTCAACGAGCCCGAGCGCCCAGCACCCGCTCGTCCCGTCTCCGAGTTCTTCCCAAATGACCCCACTGCTCTGAAAGAGAGGATCGCCCGTGCTCAGACTGAGCGTCAGGCTCTCGACCAGATGCTGCCCGGTCAGTGGGTCATGCAGGCACAGAAACAACTCAAAGGTGGAAAGTTGCTCGGTAAGACCGCTGCGCGGTGCATTACTCGCGCGACCTCTCCCCGCATCCTCGACGTCGGCGGCATTGCTACCAACGACTGGGCCTGGAACGTCGCCTACGACTACCCCTACGCTTCCGTGGTCACCGTCAACACCGCCGGCAACAACCTCTCGCCCAACATCGTCGGCCCCAACAACCACAAGTACACCAGCGTGCCCAACCTCTGGACCCTGCCCTTCCCCTCCGCCCACTTCGACGTCATCTCCGCCCGCACACTCTACGAACTCCTTAAGACCAACAAGCCCGCTGGCCGCTCCAGCGACGAGTACGATCTCTGCCTCAAGGAGCTGCACCGCTGCCTCAAGCCCGGCGGCATTCTGGAGTTCTCGCTGCTCGACGCGGAGCTGATGCGCGCCGGCCGCAACGCGCAGGCCATGGGCGTCGAGTTCGCGTTCAACCTCAAAACCCGCGGCTACGATGCGTGCGCTAGCAAGACCTTCCTACCGCGCGTCGCTAAGGCGGGCTTTCGCGATGTGCAGCGCGCGTGGATGGTGTTGCCGTGCGGTCAGACGGCGGCGAATTGGAAGGAGGAGCTCAATGTTGGCGCGAAGGTTGCGCAGGAGAAGACTATTGGAGAGAGTGGTGAGGTCGAGGTCCAGGATGTGCCTGCGTTTGGCTCGACGAGCGATGCGGCGATGCTGACGGGCATTGTTGGCTCGTGGGCGTGGGAGAGGTGGATGTTGAGGCTGCAGATGGAGATGGGCAAGGAGGAGGAGAGGCTGTTGGAGGGCGTTGTGCAGGTCCTTGAGGAGGGTGCTAAGCAGGGTTCGGCTTGGAGGTCGCTGACCGGTTGGGCCAGGAAGTAATTGTAGATCGACGACTGGGTCTCGGGCGGATGGTGTTTGGGTTCTGGGTACGGATGGGACATGACGGGATTGATACCACGCAGCGATCTCTTTTGTTGTACATGAATATTTGTGTCGACCACATCAAGCCAACTTTATCCACTCCTTCAGATCTTACCACGTCGTATGCTGTTGATGTGATAGCATCATCTTCACAGACGTTTCTATTGATCGCTTTTGGTGTCGTTCTCACGTCCTCGGCCTCACCTTCAAAGGCCCATATTCTTGTGGCGTCAGAATATGCTCGATCCTCTCAAGCTAATGAATAGGATGGAAATATGACAAACCCTGAAAGCAATGAAAAAATTGCGTTTGGGAGACACTCGTTGATGAAGGTTCGTTCACGTGATATGATGAGCGTTCGGTAGATCCTCGGCGGCGGACCCCACGCGGCCAGAGCTCACTGCATCATCTTCCACAACACCACGAATCGCAATTGCAACAACACGTCCATCCAGAGCCTACTCCTCTTTAAGGTCCCGCCGTTTTTTTTTTTTTTTTTTTTGAATTCTATCACCTCGCCGCAATGCTTTTCTTCAGGTGCGCAACCCTCTCATCACCCCTCCAGCATAAGCTCCATGTCACTGCAGCTACAGCCTTCCTCTCCTACTTCTAGTAGAAAGTGCGCTAATGCTTATCTAGTTTCTTCAAGACGCTCGTCGAGCACGAGATCACCGTGGAGCTCAAGAACGAAGTCCAGATCCGTGGCACGCTGAAGAGCGTGGACCAGTACCTGAACATCAAGCTGGACAACGCCGAGGCAGTGGACGAGGTCCGGTGGCCGCATTTGGTACGTCAGGCATCCTCTAGGACGAGGAGCGGAATCCCCACACGATTGAGGATGAGGGGTAGTTTTTGGCTTTGGCTAATATTGAGCAGTGCTCCACAAAGGATATGTTCATCCGTGGATCGGTTGTGAGATACGTACACCTGCCCTCAGGCGCCGTCGATACCGCGCTTCTCGAGGATGCGACACGGAGAGAGACTGAGGCGGCGAAGAATAAGGCGAAATGAGCGGAGGAGTGGGCTGGTTGAAGAGCAACGAATGCACACGATCAAGGCCATCACGATGTACGAGGCCGTATCACTACAACAGGAGAAAGGAACAGCGCGCGTCAAGGCACGCAGCAAGGCACATTATAAGGCAGTTCCAATGGGAAAAGGGCTGAAGGCATAAGCAGAAGAGATGATCATGAATATACCCAAGAGTTATGACACCAAGTTTGGGCCTAGACGTTGTAACACGCCAGCACTGCCAGTTCATCGCTGATTGCACGGGCACACTACGTGGTTAAATGACGAGCTAATGCTCGGAGCCTCCTACGCTAGAATTTTGCAGTCATGGCAAAATCAGTGTAGCCACATGTTCGGTCTGGTTTGGAAGGCGTTGTCAGAAAGTGCTATTGGAATTGCTGTCACCAACCTCTTGAGGCACAAACCAAGTGGCTCAGCCAGGCACTATATTCGAACCCCGCATAACTACAGTAACAGCTCACTTGTTTGGCACGAACTTCTCGAATTTCTCAAACAATCGATGTTGCATTAGGAGTAGAGAGTACGTCTTTTCTCCCTTACATGAAGTCGTCTTCGACCAAGCAAACTACTCTCATGAGTTTATGCTTCTTTGCTACCTGGCCTTTCAAGGCATCCGCGTTGCTACTGTCTCGCCAGACATGTCCAAGAGCTTCGAGCAACATCCCATGTCCTCAGTCAGATGCTCGCGGCACTGAAGGCGCGGGACTCAACCAGACGGGTGGCCACCAGGGCAGTTAACCTTGCCACACTACTGAACAGCCGTATGCTGTGAAAGACGACGGGGGATCTCACGGTGTCGACCGTCGGCGTGAGCCCACAGCTTGCGAGCGTAGTCGTCGTCATCGTCAACGGCTTTATCGTTTCCAACGGCCTTGCCGACAGCAGGGTCGTTCATGTGCTCGATAGGCACGGCGCGCCTGCCCACGCTGAAGTGCGAGGTATCGTCCACGAGTTCGAAGGCGGCGTCCTTGGTGTCTCCGCGGGCGACATTGACGGTGCCGTCACCGAGGGCTGGCGAGGCGGTGGGTGCGCTGCTGGCGAAGGTGAGGAGGCTCAAGGTGGTGACTGCGGTGGCAAGCTTCATGGTGGCGATGGTGGTGTGTTTAGTGGGGTTCTGGTCGCAGATGGAGGACGGTTGTAAGGTGGTTGCGGTAGGCGCCAAGAGCGATCGGTTGCGCGTGTGGTAAGAGCAAGTGAAGCTTCGATGTGAAAGTGACTGCGGTGCGAGAGTGGTTGGAGGCCATGGTACACCGCAGAGAGAGGCGTTGCTTCGTCAAGATAGGGTGCTATGTTTTCATGGGTGAATGAGCAAGCCAAAAACTTCGAGGTGCACGTTGCATGATCATGTCGCTTGCTGCCCTGCACATCGCTAGAGTAGCTAATAGCAGACCTTCACTATCGATATTACGGACTGCCTGGTAGAGATACTTTGCATTCGACCTATAAATGTTTTGCCGCCCAGACACGAATTCATTGACATGCGCACACTTAAGGACTCATACTATTCTGTATACCTCTTTGGAAGGAATGGTGAACAAAGTCTTTGTCACGCCAAGACTGCCTTTATAGGGTTGGTAGGAGCGAGTCAGCTGCATTCTTGAGGTGAATAAGGTGCGAAGGACTCGACGCTGCATTCCAGCCAACATGGGTGTGACTAGAGCATGTCAAACGCCTGCTTGAGTGAAAGTCAAGTCTGCGAGGACTCTCCTCCGTCTGCTGGATAGATGCTTTGACTCGCTTTCACTCGCAGCAGGCCTGTCGCTTGTACTCATAAGTGGACTTCACCCGCTGTTTTCTTCGATACTCCGACAGCCTGACACATCCCGCCATGCATTCGATCCTATCGACAAAGCCTTCGGCGATGATGGCTCGCTTCTTGAAGGAGCGGAAGGAGCGTAGACTGGGCAAGAAGATCGACATGAGCGAAGACGAGGAGCGCAAGGGAAAGAACGAGCAGAAGCTCATAATGATGCAGGTGCACATCTCGACCGCTCGAGCCACGACGATGAGCCTCAGGAAGGGCATCACCCAAGAGCGAGAAGCCAGATCTGCTCGCAGGTGCCTGGAGGCTAACAAGCGCGCAAAACCTCTCAAGCGCTTGTTCCTGGGTCTTCAAGGAGGGGCAAGTGATGAGCCCAGACGCTGGTTTGGAGAATGAAACTGACGCAAACCAATCTTGAAGGCTCGAGTAGCCATACATTCTGGTGATAAGCTGTCGCTAATAGTACATAAATGCAAAATATTACTGCGAGCAGTCGCGCCTTGCCCTTTGATGTCGACCTCTGCTTATCGAACTTGGGCGCATACTAGAGATCTCGTTATCCCACAGGACGATGAGGTTCAAGATAACCCACAACTGCATACTAACCTTTCCACAGTCAACTTGACTATACGCAGCTGACAGCGCAAAGGAATTAGTCCACTGGATTTGTATCGATGTCGGCCGTTTGGTGTATTCTGGTTCCCGAGTACGCCTGAATTGGAGAGCCAGACTTATGACATCGATATCTCTCACGATGCTTCAGGTTATTTGACCTTTTCAGCATTTTGTGAGACTGGATCGATCTAACCGGCGAACTGTGACTTGTACATTGTCAAGAGTGTCTTTAGAGTTTTCAGGCACACGGGAGGTGCCGTCGCGATCTGCGCCGCACGATCTGCCGGTCCTTGTGTGCTCGGGATTGCAACAAAAAGCAAGCAAGAAACCCGAGTACGTGGTGCGATGTTCGCAGGGTACAATCTCATGTGAACATGATCGACACGCGATTGCGTACTCAACTAAATCGTGGTTGTTCGACCAAGCTTCTCGGTCTGTTTGTCCGCTTGCGTCGGTCCGGCTGTTGGAGCGTTAGCTCTAGCTCGTGCCGGCACGTTTTTAGTGCCACGACTCGTAAACTCTGGGACATTTGGAAGGCTTTACGAGCTGCGTGTCCTATCGAAGGCGTTGGACCTGCACGCCGATGACATTCGAGCGCGGAATTCTAAGCTTAGACGACCTCACACGGTTCGTGAGCTTGACTGAACAAGCAAGCACGCTCCTCGGGATGCAGGCGACCTCCGTCACCACCTGTGCTGGGGTATGTTTCGAGTACCTTGTGAGGGCTGATGGACCTTTAGGCATGAGTTTCAAACCCAGCCTTATACACCGATGGATTCGACAATTGCATTCAAGCTACTGGAGCCCTCCGCGCGGTCTCTTGGGTGTGTTGCTCCTCAAGCGAACCGCATTTGCAGTCATAGACAGTGACAGAATACGACGTGTGGCTTGCACCCGCGTCGGACCGAGTCTTTAGACCAGCACTTTCTTCGAGATGTGGACTGATCATGTGTCAATGGCTATCTTCTGCTCTCAAGAATCAAGTAGCCACATGAGCCGTGCTTGCGAAAGGGGCCGCAGGAGTGGCTGAAGGATTCGTTCGACTTGCAGTGCTCGGTCTCATCTTACCGATGATGAGACCGAAGTGACCCCCCTGTTATGGGGTTGTAAAATTCGTTTCGTGATGTGCTGGCTACTTTCTCAACACTAGCGAAGTCAAAGGTACCTGACGAAGCCTACAAATGACAACGGAGGAGCAGGAGATCTGTTTATTCGTGATTCACTACGCGAGTCATCGCGAGTCAGAGGTCGTCGCGTTCTGGTGGTCTGGAGAGCAACTTCCGTGACACTTCCTCTGGAGTACGAAATGCGATCGACACTGTTGGGCTCGGCAACTTGCGATTTTTGATCTTCGCGGTGCAACATTCCACGTGGGCGTCGACGGCGATCCGGTGCACGATCGGCACGGATTGCACGATGAGCGATGGTGGTGTGAACAGACAATGAATTTCTTGCGCTGAGGGGCAAGCACGTGCGCGGCTTTTTCGGGCGCATCACGAAATTTACGCCAACAACCTCAGATCCCCCCACTGGCCCATGGGGAAGTCGTTACCTAGCCGGCGAGCATGCGGCGACACGCATGCTTATGACTTTTATGCTTTCACACAGATGAGGGAGCCAGTGTTCGCGAGTGTGCATGGAGGAAGGTGCTCGCGCGACCGAGTAGTGCATGCAACGTCTGCACGCATGCAGCCCGTCCCTGCATCTAGCGGACACTGTTTGCTTACGAAAGACCGTCCCGTTTACCAAAGAGGGGGATCTCCGTCATTAGCGAAAAACCTTATTGCGCGCCATCCCGCCCTACGATTGATGCAATCTCTGGAAGGCAAAAAATCGCTTCAGCTGCTTGATCAGCTATGATGGCTGTGCAGCTGCAGGAGCTATAGGCAACTGCCGCTGCGGCAATTGACTCGACATACCAAAGCCTGCAATCATGGTCATCTTTGCTCGACGTTGCGAACACTGGTGCACTTATTAGCATCATCCTCAAACGGAGTGCTGCTCCTAGTACTGCTCCACTTTTCTTGCTTAGGGTCCCAGCAAGTCGACGCCTTCCCGATGCTTCCTTCTCGCTTCTAGGTCGCATGTCTCTAGGTCGAGACTCCAAAGTTTCATATGAGGGTGATGGCCCCTTGAGAGTTAAATCTCCCGTCGCCGGTCCCCTGCCTGACATCTCTGACGCCTAACGCCCAGGATTAGATTCGACGGATATACTTCAGTGTGGGCCCGTTCCGTCACGACTTTCGAATCTTTCGACCTTCTCTCGCCTGGATGCCCCATTCGTCGGAGGATTGATGGTGTTTATGTGACCATTCGCAAACATGCGTTTCCTGCAATTGTTGCTCCCTTGTCTGGTCTCTGTAACTATTGGACTTGCCCAATCGACTGGACAATCAGGTGGACTAGCCGCGGCCGTGGCTCAGCTTTCACCGTGTGCAGTAAGTTCCAATTGCCCGATCAGGAGACACTATTAACACTCACAGCAAAAATGCCTGGGCGCTGCCATCCAAGAATCATCATGCGGAGCGACTAACGTAACATGCATCTGCACGAACGCGTCGTTGCAGGATAATGTTCAAACGTGCTTGCTCTCTGCATGCACGCTAAAAGAAGCCTTGGGTATGTGCTCTCATGACTACTGTGTGTACTCATAGACTAACTTTTGTCAGTCACAAAGAACGTCACTGCGACCACATGCCATGCGCCGCCACGGAACAGAAGCGAAACATGTCGAATTACCAACATCGTCCTGTCCGTCGTCAGTGTTGCCTGCGGTCTGACAAGGATCATCTACAAAGCGATCTACTCTATGGCTGAACTGGGCTGGGATGACTACACAATCATCATGACCCTTTTCGCTGGTGTCCCTAGTGTGGTTATTATCGACCGTGGACTATTACCCAACGGACTTGGACAAGACGTATGGACTGTCGCATTCGACCGGATCACTGATTTCGTACGCTGGTTGTACGTCGCGGAGATCCTCTATTTCTTCCAGATGACTCTCTTGAAGCTTACGCTTCTTTTCTTCTTCCTACGAATTTTTCCAAAGACGATCATCAGGAACCTTCTGAAGGGCACCATCGCTTTTACCATTCTATATGGCCTTACCTTTGTGGTCGTTGCCATTTTTCAGTGCCGCCCAATCAGTCACTACTGGAACAACTGGGACAAGGAGCACAACGATGGACAGTGCGTTAATATAAACGCCCTGGCGTGGAGCAATGCGATCATCAGCATTGTGCTCGACATCTGGATGCTGGTTCTCCCTCTCTACGAGGTTTTCAGGTTACAACTTTCATGGCGCAAGAAGCTTAGTGTGGCAGTCATGTTCCTTGTTGGCACATTGTAAGATTGTCCAGTCTGCTGTATGTGACTCCTGACTAACGTTCTATAGTGTCACAGTTGTGTCCTGCCTCCGCCTCCAATCGCTAGTCGGGTTCGCCGCCTCCGCAAATCCAACATGGGAACAAGTCGATGTTGTCAACTGGTCCAACATCGAAATCAACGTTGGCATCATCTGCGCCTGCCTCCCCACGATCCGCGTCATTCTCGTCCGCGCCTTCCCCAGCATCATGGGTACTACCAGAGCTTCCAGCCAGGCTTACCACGCGAAGTACGGATACGGAAATGGCAGTCGCGGACTGGGCAACACTGCAGGAAGCAAAGTAGGACAGATGAGTGGGAGAGGCGTGAACGAGATCACGTACACAAGAACGATTGAAATAAGGCACGCGGACAATAGCGACGAGGTGGAGTTGATGCACATGGACGAATTCGGGAAACAAAGTCCGGCCTCGAAAACCAAGAGTAGCAGCACAAGCGTAGTCAGCTTGTAGCCTTGCGAATGCAATTTTCTCGTTCTACCCAAAATTGCGCATTTACGGACAAGTTGTGGCTAACGTCCATGTATTGCGCCTGCCTATTTAGGCTGTGCGCCCGAACCGCTCAAGCCTCATCCTTAGTGTGCTGCACCTTGCGGTTCGCGAAGACGTCCTGTCTTGCATCCTCCACAATCTGGCAGTTATAGCTCGGGAATCTCCGCGCAGGGATCTTAGCTTCAAAGATCTCGTCGAGCTCCTCGAGACTGCGGCCCTTGGTCTCTGGCACAAAGAGATAGTACCAGATGACACAAAGGAAATTCGACCCTGCCCAGATGTAAGTGTACTTGGGACCCTGCCTCCTGTCAGTATGCCTTGAGCACCAGTCGCAATTAGCTGTAGCATACCCAGTTGAGGTCCTGTGGGTTCATGAAGTATGGCGAACAGAAGCCGGTCAGCCAAGCAAGGAAGTAACCCAGAGCATTACCACTTCCAACCGTCCAAGCACGCAGGCGCGAGCTCACCAGCTCGTTGGCCATAGGATACCCTGCAACACCGACGCATGCATCGTAGAAGAACATGAACAGCGCTGTGAAGGCCACGAGCACATTGCCAGTGGCGATGGAGTTCGGACTGACACTCGAGGCGATACCACAGGCCAACATGCACAGCCCACAGGTGAACGCACCAAACATGATCAACGTTCGTCGACCAACCCACCGTTTCATGGCATAGATACCACAGTGAACACCAATCCATCCAATGCAAGCGTTCATGATGGAGTACTCAAACGCGTTGGTGATGCCAGCGATGCTGAAGAAGTAGGTCTGGTAGCCAATGAAGAACCACACACCTGACGCGGTTGGCGAAGCCATCATACCGTATGAGAGAAGTGTTCGGCGGAGGTCGTTGCCGCGGAACATATCCATAAAGTGTGTCGACTTGGCCAACCGCTTCTCTTCTTCGACACCGCGGAGCATTTCAGACCATTCGAGTTCGAGTTCCTCTCCATGGTCGTGGCGTAACTTCATCAAGGCGTCGCGGGCTTGTTCCTTTTGACCTCGGTGAAGAAGCCAACCTGGACGGCGTCAGCGCGTGTTCATGAGTACAGATTGAAGGGAAGTTTTACGGGGAGACTCGGGCACAAAGAAAAGGCCGATGGCTAGTAGTGCAGGCACAATGTACAGACAGCCAAGAGGAATGTGATAGCTGCGCTTGTCTAGGTAGTGTTTGGTGTAGTTGTCAATCAACGAGCCGATGATGGATCCAAAGTTGACGTAGTACGCAAAGAGGGCAACGAGCACACTGTGACGTGAATTAATGCAAGGTCTAGTAATTAATGCAAGGTCTAGTAATGAATGCAAGGTCTAGTTCTGGAACAGCTGCTGGAACTTACCCACGGAGATGGGCAGGAGCGGCCTCAGTACAGTAGACTGTAGAGAAAGTATTCAAGTATCCGTTGGCAAGACCGAGGATAAGACGTCCAACATAGAGGCCACTGGTAGATGTAGAGCCAAGCTGAACAGCTACTGCAACAGCATTGAGTGCGCAGGCGAGCCAGAGCCCAGTCTTACGGCCAAAGTACGTGGCAAAGAGACCTGCGGTGATGGCAGAGACAAAATTGCCAAGACTCATCAATGAAGTCATCAGTTGTTGTACCGTCGACTAGAAGTCAATTAGCACATGCTTTAATCATCATTATAGCGGGCTTACATCAATACCATAGCCAAATGGACTTGTGGGATCTTCAAAACCAAAAGACCTCCAACAGCTGCAGTGTCGATTCCATACTGCATGTTGGCGATTGAAACGATGGCACATATAGCAAGGCACTTTCGATTCGCCCACAGCGATGTCTCCTTAAGCGATACCATGACTGCAAAGTATGACCGCAGACCGCAAAGATGAGACAATGGTACGTCGAGGTGGTAGTGTGAGACTCAAGCAATTGTACAAGTATACTTGAGTGGATGTTGCGGTGGAACCATAAGCTGAGTAAGGTGTCGATAGTTGGTCTTTTGCATGCAGGCTTGTATTTCGCCGATAGACGATGTAACGTGTACCGCGCAGATACCGCCGACATGAAGACGGCATGAACAGCCGCTCCAGGCCAATGGCCATCAGACCACACCAAATTGAACTCGCAATACGAAACGACGGAACACCATACGGTTGGGTCCGCGAAGGATCGTGCCGTTACGGGTCCTAGCGTCTCGTTACGCACGAACCATCTGATCTAGAGATGGTGCCCCGTGCCAGAACATATGAATAAATCGGTCACAATACTAGTCATATGGGGTCTCTGGGAGGCAACATATGAAAGTGTGTGGTCCTGGAAGAGGGCAAAAATTGAGTAATCCTCAACAGCGGTCAGCGGCGACCTTGGTTTCCGGTTTTCCTTGCACATACCACGCATTTGCAATGCGAGAGGTACAGTTTAGCGAATGTGTCAGCCATTTCTTTTGTCTTCACGCAAAACTTTGACCAGAATCACGGCATCTACGCTCAGCCAGCTGGATGGAGCTCTCGCAACTTCAAAAACATATCGAGATTGCACGTTATTGTGGGAAGTCTAAATTCTGACGGAGGAACTGTCGCAACTTTGTCCTATGCGCGTAACTTGCTCCTGCAGAAAACTTGCAATCATCTGATTCGATGATATCTGGACCTGAGCTTGACCTCGAACGCGTACCCTGCCTGTCGAAGACCTTTCTCTGGATAGAGTCGAGCCTCGATTTCGCTTCTGCGAAGACCGGTCCTCAGAGAAGCCCTAGGTACACCGTACCAAGGCCAGTAAGACACCAAGAGAACATTCTGGAGGTTGCCAGAGCTCTGAAGAGTATTTAGCGACGGAAACCACACAGTCAGCATAGATGCCGGCTTGCTTGATTGTGTTGTGATAAGAGTCAGCACAAATATACTCCAGAGTACAGACCAGAACTCACGCGAGCTGTTGAGCGACATCCATGTTTGATGTCTACAGAACAGGACCGCTCATCGGCTTTGACCGCATACCTCGTCAGACCCATCGTGAGTCTGGCATGGTCTGGACCTGGACACGAGAAACGTGCCCAGATGTATCGAACTCGTGTTGCAGCTTATCCCGTAGCCCAGCGCCGCCATCTGAGAAACCACTCTTCCTGTTATTGACGAGCTCACGCGAGTAAGGCTGCCAGGTTCCTGCATAATCAATAGTGACCTTTGTAATGCTTCCGAGAAACCAGCTTCCCTCTGGTACTTCTTGTGACCCTTGTCGTTGAACAAGCGGATGGAGAGGACCTTGGTGCTGAAGACCTTGTCATGGGGCATGATCTCGAACAGGTAGTTGTGATCCAGTGATTCGGCTGTGCAATTGTGTTGGCACCAAACAGCAGCGGCTCGATCTCAGATTGTAGCTGCTCGCAGACACGTAGGAGAACCACGACAGCAGAGCAGAACTTAGGCACGATGCTCTCCGCGTACCAGTGCTCTCTTCGTCGCTAAGGGCTGAAAGAGTTCTTCTCTTTGATAGGATCGTTCGGATGTATGGTGTTAACGCGTCCGACGATTAAGTCTGTGAAGATCTTGTTACGGAGCTCGCGAGGTAGTCGGAGGAGCGGCGACTGGCATTCGTTGAAGTCCTTGCTGTATAACTATGAGCGTAGAATCATTCAACGTTGTGGAGCGTACACGTACAGCAGCTGCTTCCAAAATCGTGTATTAGCTCTGTTGTGGCTTTCGGGTCTCGATCCTAACTCGCGAATCGCGCTGCAAGCAAGATCAGACTGAAGTAATTGCGCGTGTTCAACACTGGACTGACTTCAACTCTTCCGCGGCACTCGGCACAAGTGCATTTGAGATGCTTCTGCCGACAACTTCTTGCTCGCGCTTCACCACTGTTGCATCCTCATCCTTGATCTCGGACAGCCTTCGTTGCGTGTTTGGCGCATGAGATCGCTCAGCTTGACTACTCGTGTGGTCTCGTCGTTGCACTCAGGTCGTTCGCGCTTCGTCACCCGGGTGACTCCGGACTCGTCAGTCTCGGAATTGATTGCTGGCAAGGCTTCTGCGGGCTCACGCTTGATGCGCCTGAGCGATCGTCGTGATGCGGCCATCACTGGAATCAACAGCCTGGTGTGTCGAAAGAAGGGCTCCGCAGCCGTGTGATCAGGCAGACGAGGTTTTCAAGACCGGTGAAATTGCTGTCTCAGCGGGCAAGACTTGCTGCCTGCGACAGGGGCGGCACGTCGTTGTTGAACCGCTCTATGCAAGCTCCCGTCTTGTGTGCCATCCATCCTGCAGGCTGGTGTCGGTTGGGCGAAGAGACAGAGTAATGGCAGCTCGACGTTAGGTCCCTGCGATCTGAGAGGCTGGAGGAAGTTGTGGCTGCTAAATCTGGCAATGCCAGCAAACAACAGGACAACCACCTTTTGTCGATACGAGAGCCTACCCAACCCTGGCGTCTCTGACCACCAGTGATGGAGAGGCCAGTTTGATGACAAGGATAAGAATAGCCGTCTGTGCAGGCTCTTGCATGCTCTCTAATGAAACCCTAGCTTTCCCAAATAGTGAGAGCAGTCACATCACGAAAGAATTCAGTCACGCAGTCACAACGCGTGAAAAGTGAACGCGGGATAGAAACTGACAGTGACTGAGATACCAAAAACAGTAACAATAGTAAAGAAGTGCCTAAATGTGTGTATACGGTGAGTGTCGCTAAGTGGTGATGCTCGCTACGCACAGCAAAATACTGACAATGATCTTCGCCTGCGCATGCGGCTGCTCTCAGTCGTTATCGAACAGATCGCGTCAGACTAGAGCAGCCACAGTCTGGGGTAGCCGCCTCTGGATGCTTCTGAGTCTGGTCTCGGGCCGTTGACAAGGGCTGGGAGGAGCTGAGCTGGAGTTCACGCGCAAGCCACCATCAGCAATGACCGCCAGACAGGTCACCCCATCTCAAACATCTCTTGTGGCAGCAAGAAGATGGAGTCATCAATCACATTCGATACGGAAACGAGACAAGAACAATCGTAGCATGCAATGCTCTGCGAGGCTGGTGTCGCACGACCTATGTGGAGTATAAGTGGGTCTGGAGACCCTGTTACATTCCCATTCGCCCACCTTGTGCACTAGCTTCCTAGCCCCGATCCTCGCTCGCTTGTGTCACGATCCCAAACGGTGATGGCCTAGGGCATCATTGTCGTCATGAAGCAATCATTCAGTGCTGATTCGTACCACAGCCGTACCTTTGCGCGGAGATCAGGGCGAGTAGCCAGCACTGGGGAAATTGCACCATAGCAATATTAGAATAATGATGTCGATGAATTGAGTTCATAGGCTTAAATGGGTATGCATATGCCATACGGCGACGTCAGTGGAAGCACAGGTACATAGCAAATAACTCGTTCGCACCCTGGAGTCACAGTATGTTTGTTTTTCGTTCGTCACAGCAGGCACATCGCGCATTGACAATAAGAACCTTCTCGTCGTCACCGTCTCGCTCACCTTTTATGACCCACGCACCAGCGAAACGCCTCCAGCAAGTGCAACACCACATCCAACCTCGCACATTCATCACCACGTCCCCAACACAAGCAAAGATGTCGAGCAAGTCAGAGCTCACGAGCCGCGCCAAAGACGCGCCCGGCAACAAGCCCGCGGCCAAGAGCCACCGCGCCAGCGCAAAAGACTGCACGGAGCACTGGGAAGACGAAGAGCACCTTGAGCAGAACAAGAAGGACTTCCAGGAATTCCGCGCGCAGCACAATAAGTCCTCCTCGTCCGGCAGCGCCTCAGGCGGCTCCGACTCAGATCTGCATGGCGAGGTGCCCGGCGGCATGAAGCGCGGGCGCGGCGCGAATCTGCCTGGATCTGGAAATCCGAGTAAGAAGGCGAAGAGCGAGGAGAGGGATCCATCGGGCCTGCCTAGGGGAGATAAGACGAGGGTTCCGAGTGTGGGGCAGCATGTGCACTGGAAGCATGGGAAGGGGTATGCGAAGGGCGAGGTGGTGGAGGTACTGTATGAGGAGAGGGAGGTCGAGGGCAAGAAGGCGGAGGCGAGTAAGGAGGATCCCAGGCTGGTGTTGAAGACGGACTCATCGGGGAGGCTGGCTGTGCATAAGCCGGAGGACTGCTACTTTGATTGAGTTACAGGTCTCGGGTGAAGAGGTAGTGATGTGTGCGATGAGCACGTGAGCAAGGACGAAAAGGGACAGCCTTGCATAGCAGCGAGGAACGGGACGAGCAACGAGCTGTACGGTTCGCTCTTGGCTGCCGGTTGTCTGTATCAACAGTTTCAGGATCATAGGTACAACGGCGTACCTAGAGGGGATGTGCCTGGACGGTGCAGTCTAGTCTACAAAGCATTGGCTTGAAATTAACTATCAACTCCACTTCATCCTGAGTGGCGACTCTCCTCGACACGGTGCCTGCATACTGATGAGCATGATAATCTCGGGAGGCCATCACCTCATGACTGCCGAAAGTCTATACTACGGGAAGCTTTCACGGGTCCACAAGCCACTTCCCCAGATTCCAGTGAGCGAATGCGGACGGTTCGGTCGGAAATAGCGAATAGCCTGCCTAATCGGCTGCGTCTACGGTGCAATTATTTACACAAAACGTCTTAGGTACATAGCTAGCGGGTCTGGATCACTCAGGAGCAGTGAAGGCCGCTGCAGTCACGATTGGATGGTTACTAGGGCGATCTGCAGGCTTCAAGGCTATGCGCCCAGAAGAGCACTTCGCAGGTGCTGCCGAGGGCATGGGCTTCTCGTTCTCGCGAGGGTTTGTCATAAACAAAGAGATGCTGTGTGACGTCTGGTGTCGCCTGACCGTCGTGTGAGCGCGTTGAGTTGCGGGGAGCAGCCAGAATAAAACTGCTTTCAGCCACAACGTGCACTAAGCTGCCGCTGACAGCCGTGCATCTCGCAGCTTTGTCTTGGAGAAGGTGTTAAGGGATTGCCGTGCCGGAGTGCACGGGTGAGGTTGCTGGTCAGCGTGAGATGCCGCAAATCTTTGCAAATCTCACCAGATCACGCTGCATCCTGCTGGGCCCGCTGCAGCGGTTTGTCTTGTGTGGCTCAAGCTGAATGGCGACGTGCCCTTCTGGCGGGTTCAGAGACTTTCAGCAGCGATGAGCTGGACGCTCGCAGCAGAGCACACCAGGACCGGGCCTGTGTTTGTTGATCACCATGACTGTTGATGTGCCAGGGCTCCCGGCTAAATAGGCATGAACGACTCGACGCGGACAGACGCTGCTGGACGATGCTGCCGTGTCACCACAGATGCTGCAGCTCGCCCCATGCCTGCCCGTCTGTACCTCGAGAGCTTCGCCACCGTGTTGCTCAACGACGGCGCTGAAACACGCAAGAATGAGGGCTGGGGGCCATGCGCGGTGCTGCAGGCGTCAACAAGCGTGCAGCCTACGTGCGGCGCATTGATCTCGCTCTGCCCAGTGCTGGTAGCTACGGCGCGACTATCTCTGGCCAATTCGCAGTAAGCGGGTTTTCGCGCGCCGTGTGACTTCACCAGGGCCCTTCGTCGCTGCGACGCGTGGGGAATGCCAACTGGATAGCGCCGCTGGCTACTCGCTGTAGGCCGACCAAGCTGCAGCCCGCGGACGTGCAGCATCACGCTCGCGCCGTTTGTCCTCCCGCGGTCCTTGTATGGCTGCGTTAGCTGAGACAGCCTACAGCGCCTGTCCGCATTATTGACGATTGTGCCCCTCCGCTCCATCACGCCTGACGCCAAAACACCAAAAAATAATCGCACGCCTGGCCACGCTATACACGCACTCGCACTCGCACCCTACGCTCGCTTCGCTCCGTTCCGACCGTGCCATCTCAATTGCTGCTGCTACTGCTGCTGCTGCTGCTGCTGTCCTCGCCCAGCGATGCAGTGTCGTTGCTAGCGCAGCCGTCAGCACCGCCAGCTTCGTCTACCGCTTCGTCTCAAACAACACCCGATCATAGCAGCGCACCGCACCGCACCATGGTCCTGGCAGCCGCCTGCACATAGCTCAATTCCACCGGCCCACGGGCGAACGCCCCAGTTCCCAGCCCATAGGGTCCGATACCAGCGCTGCAGCTCTCGAGCACCGCACGCCGCCCAATCATGTACGAGGTGCAGCCTACCACGCTGGCCCCGCCGGCCGTCACTGCCCTGCGCAAGGAGGCCTCAGGGAGCAACGCCCAGCAACGCGTCAACATGGCGCGCACCGTCAGCCAGGACATGCGCGAGGAGCGGGAGGACCTGAAGGAGGCCGCCGAGCACAGCCTGAACATCATCATGGACCTCGACCTGGCGGGCAAGGTCCGCTATGTCAGTCCCTCGTGGAAGGACGTCGTGGGTACTGCGCCCGACGGGGTCGTCGGCAAGCCCGTCCTCGACCTCATCTTCGCTGGCAAGGATGGCTTCGCGGAGACGATCGAGTCTGTTAGGAAGTACGACTCGCGCAGCCATATCGCCCGCTTCTCCGTGTGCATGGGGCCACATTCGATACTGCGACGGAAGCGCTCCAAGCCAGTCGTCGACGGCGAGCAGCAGTCGGTGCCCCCGTCGCCGACCAAGACAGAGGACGAGGAGGAGCAGATACTGAACCTCGAGGCACAGGGTATCATGGTGTACGATCGTGCAACAGGGGCCGAGAGTCATGTGCGTCAACACCGTCTGGTCTGCAGTGGGATCATGCTAACAGTGCTAGACAATGTGGATGGTCCGCCCATCAGTGCTGCGCGAGGTCACCATTGACCTGCCCGAGGAGCTCGTCGAGTCTCTGGGCGTCGGCGCAGAGGTACTCGCCCACTACCTCACTGGCCTGGCCGAGCAAGGGGCCAATGACCCAAGAAACCACCCGCCGCCACTCCCTGTCCTCTGTCGAATCTGCGAACGCCAGATCACACCATGGTGGTTCGAGAAGCACTCCGAGCTGTGCTTGCAAGAGCATCGCGCCGAGATGAACGTTCAGATGGCACAGGAGACGCTTTCAGAGCACCGCAACGCCATTGTCCGAGTCCTCGATACCCTCGAGGCGCAAGCACGCCCGTCAAGGGCGTCTCCTACAGACCCAGCAGCCCTGATTCAGCCACCCGAGTACCACGGCCATCTCATCCAGCCACTGTCGAACCCTTCTTCCGGCACGCCCTCTGGCCGCAACTCACCCGCTTCCCCGCCGTCGAGATCTAGGGAGCGGTCCAGTGCCTCCGGTTTCGGCCACCACCGCGCACGATCCTTTGCCGTTCGACGGCCACTCGCGCGCATCGTCGAACTAGTGCTCGATCTGTGTGACACTGCGCTCGAAGTCAACACACCAGCCATCAAGGACAATATCCGCAACGCGTCCGAAATTCGAACACAGTCACCCCAGTCCGAAAACCGTATCTCACAGGTGCTGCAATGGCAGTCACCTACATCAGGATCGACAGACTTTAGTGAAGGCTTAAGGTTGCTTTGCGAAGACACCAATCGACTCGCAAAAGCCAAGATTGATGCTGTGTTTCGACACCGTCAGATCCTCGAGTACTCCGAGCGGTTGCGCATCGAATTTGACATCCTCGTCCAAGAATGCATAGAAGCTGCCATAGTCAAAGCTGCTCGCATTGCAGCCGGAGAGGATAGTTCCTCAGATGACGAGCAGGTAGAGGAGGAGCCAACGCCAGATGCCATCGACATACCTGGAGGTGACGAGGGGATCTTCCCTGGGTCCTTTGATGCGCCTTCGGCCATGGCACAGGCGCTGCGCAATGCTTCAGACACATCATTACCGATGAGAGTGGGTCGGCGAGAGTCATCTGTGGCGGATTCAAACCGGTCAAGCAGCCCAAAGGGAGGCTGTCAAACACCCAGATCCCACGCTGGAGCCATCAGTGTTGCCAGCCAGAGCAATCGGCGGTCTATGCATTTCGAGAGCGATGCTGGTATGGAGAGCGACACCAGCATGCGATCCTCAGTATTGTCTGGCCCTCGAAGAGCAGATTCACCGGCCAACTCAGAACTCGGAGGAGGCTTGAGTAGAGTGGCCAGCTCGCGTGAAAGGAAACGAAAGAGTCTGATCTTACCCAGTGTATTGTCCAGCCGGCAACAGTCACCTGCCCGCACTATGCACCCGCCGCCGCCGGCCTCACCATTGAGGACGACGAAGCCTCGATTGCCCAGTGGCGCTGAGGCCTTGCAGTCACCGATCACATCGCCCGTGCTAACTACAACCGAGTTCTCTTCACCGGCGATGTCCATGGCTATCAACCATCACCGCAGACAGTCGTCCACCGCGGGATCTGACGGTCCGAGAGCCTTGTCGCCACGCCTTCTCCCCGTCACGCAGCCGCAGCCGCGCGCAGTACCTCCGTCGATCAAGGACTTCGAAGTTGTCAAGCCAATCAGCAAAGGTGCATTCGGCAGCGTCTACCTCGCAAAGAAGAAGTCTACAGGCGAATACTATGCCATCAAGGTTCTGAAGAAAGCTGACATGGTAGCCAAGAACCAAGTCACCAACGTCAAGGCCGAACGTGCCATCATGATGTGGCAAGGCGAGAGTGACTTTGTCGCAAAGCTGTACTGGACATTCTCAAGCAAGGACTATCTGTATCTGGTTATGGAGTACCTCAACGGCGGTGACTGCGCCTCGCTCATCAAGGTCCTTGGTGCACTTCCTGAAGACTGGGCGAAGAAGTACCTTGCTGAGGTGGTTCTCGGTGTCGAGCACCTTCACAGCCGCAGCATCGTGCACCGCGATCTCAAGCCAGACAACCTGCTGATTGACGCCAAGGGTCATTTGAAGCTCACTGACTTTGGTCTGTCACGTATGGGTATGATTGGTCGTCAGAAACGTGCTCTGAAGTCTGACCCCAATGAGGCTGCGCCTGACCTGCTCAAGACTGGGCCATTCCATCGTGCCGCCTCTGGCTCTTCGGCTTCGCGATCTGCGTCGTTCGATCTCAACCCTTCGCCCTCGACAACGCCGTCAATGACTCCAGCACTTGCTGGTGACCTTGGTCAGCCGTCCTATTTCAGCCTCAGCCGAGACACATCTCACAGTCGTGAGCAGTCCAGGCGGACGTCGGGCAATCGCAGCGACAGTGCTGACAGCGATGCTCTACAAGCAATGTTCCGCCGCTTCTCGATAGCGGACTCAAACTTCGGCCCCGGACAACGATCACCTATCGAGGAGGAAGACTTCAGCGACAATGGATCTCCAGACATCCTTGCGCCTACAATGAGCAACTCGGCAGTTGCACAAGCCCAGAACCAGACCCCACCTGCGACCTCACACATGCCCCCGCCGCATATGACGCTGTTCGATCCGGAGGATAGTAACGAGAGAAAGTTTGTCGGCACGCCGGACTATCTAGCCCCTGAAACTATCGCTGGCAATGGGCAAGACGAGGTCAGCGATTGGTGGTCCCTCGGATGCATCTTGTTTGAGTGCCTTTACGGCTACCCGCCGTTCCATGCCGACACACCAGATGAGGTCTTCCAGAATATACTTGCGCGCCGAATCGACTGGCCTTCGGACGAAGACGATGTGTATGACATCTCGGATGACGCGAAGGATCTCATGAACCGCCTCATGTGCTCTGACCCTGCGAAGCGTCTTGGCGCCAATGCCGAGGACAAGTATGCAAGCGGTGGTGAAGAGATCAGAGCTCACCCCTGGTTTGCTGACATCAACTGGGAGTCTCTGCGCGACGACGAGGCTTCGTTCATCCCGGCACCAGAGAATCCAGAAGACACCGAGTACTTCGACACCAGAGGTGCAGCCATGGCCAACTTCTCACCTGAGTTTGAGGACCAAGGCACATCGTCTGCTGGCACTCCCAGTGCAGATTATCCTGATAGGCCTCACGATGCGCTGTCTAGAGTACGATCGCAGGTTAGCGTCTCCACTATGAAGCGAGGCCTCATACCGTTGCACATCCCGGCCCACGTGCGAGAGGGCAGGTCTAGGCGACTGAGTGAGCCCATGGCCGCGGATGACTTTGGCAACTTTAGCTACAAGAACCTGCCGGTACTGGAGAAGGCGAACAAAGACGTTATCCAGAAGCTTCGGGCAGAGGCTATGTTACCACAAAATAAGCAAGGCTCAGCTATACAATCGCCAACGGTCCAGTCGCCTTCGCCTTCCCTTGACACCAGCCCAATGCTTCCTGGTCCACTGAAGCGCGCCTTATCGACCACCCGAGCCAGCGGTCGACCAGTTTCGCCATCAATGAGCGGGCCAGCGTCCTCGCCGAGCCGAGGATCTCAACCATCATCCCCACTGCTGGTGCAATTCAGTACCGGTCAACACCACGAGCGGCGTAAGACTTCCAGCAACTCCTCTACCCTGTCACACTCAACCAGCAATCCAGGTTCACTTCAGCCGGGCAGCTTCTTTGACCCCAATCGCCTGTCAGGTCTAAGACCTTCTCCCGAAGCAATTTCTCCTGGCAAGCCAGTGAAGGCAGGATCCGGAATGTCGGCCTCCTTCTCGGAGAAACTTGGCTCAAGTCCACGCCAATCCTCGACAGGACCTGCCAACTTGTCCCCACGTGTGCGATCACAGACTGTCGGCTCCCAGGAAGGCGATGTTGTGCGCGAACTCATTCCGGGCCACCACAAGCGGCGAAGCCAGGTACTCGACGTGTCACCATCATCGTCAGACACCGAAGATTCGCGGGCAAAGGCGTTGCTGCGTGTGCAGCGCCGTAGACAAAGCTCCCGACGATTGTCGCAGATCAGTTTCGGCGATGGACCCTTCTTCCGTCCACTTGATGTTCTGATTTGTGAGGATCACCCTGTGTCTCGACTTGTCATGGAGAAGCTTCTCGAGAAACTTCGGTGCCGCACATTGACCGTTACGAATGGGTCTGAAGCTATTCGCTACGCTATGGGCGAAGTCAAGTTCGACATCATCATGATGGAGTTCAGACTGCCTCAAGTCAATGGCGCTGATGTTGCTCGGATGATCAGAGACACAAAGAACGCCAACACTACAACGCCGATCGTTGCAGTGACCGGGTACCTTAAGGAGTTGCAGGCACCGCATTACTTCGACGCGCTCATCGAAAAGCCTCCGACAATTGCCAAGCTTACAGACACACTTGGTCGACTATGCCAGTGGAAGCCACCACCACCGAACTGGGCGCCGACCCAGATGTACCCTTCAATGATGCCGTCAGGTCTGCGACAGGAGTCTACACGACAGGAAGACAGCCCCACGACGAATTCGAATTCGTCAGGGTTCTCCCAAGTGCCGGGAAGCTACCGTGGGTCTAGCCGCGAGGACTCAATCAGCTCGAGCTTCTTCGGTGACAACGACAGTCGCACAAGCGAGGATGTGCCGGTGATCATCGCACGCCACGGCACAGATGATTGGCGCGAGCGAGACATCACTCAGTCGATGAGCGGTCTGGGTGTTTCAGAACACGATGCAGCCAACGCGGATTCCAAGGAAATCATACAGAAGCGAGCAGGTGCACCTGACCTACGCCCTGAGCTACCTCACGAAGCCTCCGCACCTGCCGCTCTGGAAGCGGCAACAATCCGCCGCCAACGATCTGCTGAGCAAGTCGGTGCTAAGCGTCGTCTCCTCGAGACCCGCAAGCACGAATCCGCAGAGTCCGGGGACGACGAGGACGAAGAGCTCGGCCACACCACCGCGACAAAGACACGCAGCCCCAAGACCCCCGGGCGGCCCAAATCCTCCTCCAAACTCGGTATCGAAATGATGCGCACCAACAGCCGCGGCAGCGTCATCTCCGTCGAAACTGACATGGGCGCATCCGAATCCGCACTCGCTTCGTCCCCGCCGCCAGCCATCACCGAGGACGCAGCGGCCGAGGAGCGCGAGGCCAACCTCACCACGCCAGGCGTCCCACACATGAGCCTTACACCGCCTGAGATCTTCCCTGCTGTGCCTGGCAAGGATAGTGTCGAGTTCGATATGGATGCTGTCGGCACGCCGAAACAGGGCTCTGGCGCGGTCACGCCAGACCCGGATCCTACGCCTAAGGCGAGCGCGGCGAATCACGGGTTCTAGAAGACGCCTGCGAGCAGCCCGAGCTACTTCTCACGCGTGTCGTGGCTGTAATGCGTGTCGAGGCTGTGACGATGTATGACATTAAAGTTTGGTTTCTACTTTTTTTTTCTTTTTTTTATGGGATTGTAAAGAGCATGGTGTAGTGGTGTTTCAATGGTAGTGCACCGAAACATACAGCTGTCAGCGTTCAGTACAGTTCCGTTGCGTTCGCGTTCGAGACTGCATTTCTTTTTTTTTTTTTTTTTTTTTTATCGAACCTGTCGATATACACGTACCTTCGACGACTGTCACCCCAACTTTTGGGGATTGCAGTATTGGACTTTTTTTGGGCTGAGGGGAAGGTGGAACGGTTGGAGGGATCTACACTCGCTTCTTGATTTATGCTCTATACCCATGACGCGTTCGGTATGACGCCGCTTGGGCTGAGCTGCCACTCGCTTCTTGTACCTGCCTTTTTGAGGGGCTTTTGTATGGTAGGATTGGGAAAGTGGAGTGCGTGTATAGTGAAGGAACGCGGTATAGCATAGGATACTTTGAGGAATGAATCGATCTCACATTATGTATCAATGGCTTCGTGGTTTCCATTCTGTCACTACCTTCCTCGACTGCGCAGAAAGCCACAATCACCACTCAACTAACGTCAGAGAGCGGTGTGTAGAAGAGAACGCATGAATGCCCAGTCGGAGCTAGGGTTAAACTGCTCGTGCGGCTCGCTCCCTTGAAATAGATCATGGTCGGTAACACGTGGCATGCTCTGCAGGAAACCTGTGGAAGAATCTCGGTCTGGATGTGGTTCGTTGGCATCTCTCGACGTATGTGCACGGAAATGTCCAATGCGAAGGTAAGTCCCATCGGGAAGAGAATTCAGCAGAAGTCCGTAAATCGTGAATCCGCGATGGGAAACGAAGCTTGCCAGAAGTATCAGGGTGGCCTGTGCCAAGATGTCGTCGCTTCTTTTGCTGGCGGGCAGCTTGCAGTCGAGTTTGATAATCAGCGTTCTGTGGCCGTCTTCCAGATATCGATGATGCTCAGCAGAAGTGCTAATTCTCGTGCTCCTGATGAGTGTGCCTCCAAGTGACATGTGTCTTGCTTCGAGCTCGAGATTAGCTCTGACGATCCGGCCCCGTTGATTAGATTCGGGATTTTCAGGTACAGAAGATGCCACCAAGGCTCGACATTCCGCTCTCAGGTTTTCCTAGTCCGCCGGTCCAAGTTTGGGGTCAATGCAAACTTCCCCATGTTGCGCCCAACTCCAGGAAGGGCAGATGTGCTCTTCGCTCGTCGGTTGCTGCATCAACACATCAACGCATCCAAGGGGTGCTTCAGTGTACCACAACAACTCCCGAACGATACTGTGTTTCCATAATCCCGCGATGTATGTGTCGTCTGATCTTGCCGCAAAGCGCTTGGCAATATCTGATATTGCTGGCAAGATATCTATCACTCCATGCTCGCCCGGAGTAGTATTCAATGATAGACTCCCTTTCCGAATCGAAGCCCAATTCCGCGGAGGACTCTTCGGAATATAATGCGGGTCCCTCGTTTTCTGTCCACTTTCGGTTATGACACTTGCATTTCAGGAATAAATAGGAAGCAGCGAAAGAGAGCACACGACGTGAAAGATACTCTTCTTGCATGGTCTACCCTCGTGAGCTCCAAGTGGTTTGGCGCAACCCTTCTTCGCGTTTCATGTGTCGAAGGTCCAGAGTGCTGTAACCATCGGGATGAATAAGTCGCCCAAGCGGGATCGTGACAGCTGAGTCGCGCCTGAGGAATCCCTGTCGATAAGATTCTGACTTGACAGCGGCTATCGTGATGTATGTGCTTGAGTAGATGAGATCCATTAGGCCCGATTCTCGGGTCCAGTCTTCCCGATCTCCTTGCTCGATGCATAAAGCATCAATCCAGAGATATCGTAGACCCAGTGCTGCAGTCGATACGATGGCATCACTGATTACAGGTGAAAGTTTTCAAAATCGATTGAGTGATAACTATCTTCAAGAGTGCTGCTTGTCGACTTTGATTGCTGTAGCGCGTCATCTGATGTGCCCCAACAGTACCTTAACGCACCATATTGATCAGATGATCCAACAGCCTTGGAATCAATGCGGTACGTCAGACGATACTTGATAGCTTCCAAGAATGCAAGATGGCGATCTAGGGTCGCACAACGAAGCGCTGCACAAAGACAGCAGCCCGCTATCGCTGAAGCTTTGAGCAATGGTAAATCGAGCAAAGATATTAAGTATTATCTTGCAACACAGACGAGTGCTAAAATACTGTATATGATGAAGGTGGAGCCTGCCTGTTGCCAATCGATATCGGGTATAACGGGAAGGAGCATACCGTGGTGCACGCCGTGACGCACGACCCCGCGTGCCGCCCGCCCAACCACCCTCAGTCACTTTTCAGAAATGAGGTCATTGAGCCACGTAC
>SWKW01000237.1:0-39278 GCA_011058865.1 Didymella keratinophila
CCTTTGTATATAAACTGAACCTTAGATACTACGTAGAAAAGACACTGATCAATCTATCGATCACCTGAGTATAGTCTCGCAAGCTCGTCACATCCTCTTATAATTTAGTCTACATACAGTAACAGCGCATTAAACACTTGCCTACTTGTACAAGTAATAAGGTACTAGACCTATAACTCTTCTATAGGGAAGGCTACACAGTTACTATACAGCTTAGCCCTTGCTTTTATTTTCTATTATAGGTACTGTTTATGTGTACTATCCTTAAAGACTTCTATATTAGGAAGTCTTACTTTTATAGGTTATATAGGGGAGGGTTCTTATATATTATGCCTTTATATAATACTAGTTCCCTTGCTCTCCTCTATAATTGCGTTCCTCCTATTGTATTAGGTATTGTTGCATAAAGTATTATATAACTACTGCTGTGTCTGCGCTTAGACTCTTATTTTATTTAGGCTTATATAGAGGGATTTAATTATTATATTAAGTTGTTCTTAGTATTTATATATGCGCTGTAACTGTTAAATTACTTGTTTATTTGTAAGTCCTTCCCCTTCTATTATACAGGTACTGCAGGGGATTTTTTTATAGATTTAATCTTTTAGCTTATATTAAGGGTTAAAGTAGCCTTCTAATAAGTATATATTTGTCCTATACTACAGAAGCTAAAAGATAGAAAAGACAACTTACTCCTCTTATATAAGACAGATTAAGGGGTGCTAAGCCTTACTTATAAAGTTACGTAAGCGAGTCTTGTACGTAGCCCTGTACAGTTAGGGCTTAGCCCATAACAATAGTATTATAAGCTACTCTAAAGCATGGTAGGAACTTATACTTTGTAATGTAGGTAATCTAGTTGCGCATAAGGTTTTTAGCTTAGCGCCTGTACACCCTCTTTAAAGGGGCAAAACAGCCTATATTAAGTGGCTAGAGGAGGTATAATAAGTGTGAAGGTATATATACAGTAATAATCTTATTATCTGTGCAGTACTTCTAGAAATCTAGCAAATTGTAGCTCTTATAGCTATTAATAACTAGTAAATAGTAGCTACTAACAGTACGCTCCTTTATATATATGTTAAAGTGCTTTAACTACTTAAGCCTAAGCTTGTTGTTAGTCTAGCTGTTCTTAGAGACTCTAATAACCTAATTATAGAGTAGATCTTCCTCTTTATACTAGCTTAAGAGGTAGTTAGTACCCTAGAAGATAATAAAGGGTAGAATAGTCTACTCTATAGTATTAATACTCTTAATAATTATTATCTACTCCTAATTGCCTAGCTAGACCTGCTTTAGTTGTCCTTGTCTCTCTAAAGCTGTAACAACTGCTCTAGTAGATATCTAACCTATTATAAAGCCTGTCTTGTTAAAGTTGTACGTGTCTTTATCTAGGATACTATACTTAACTTTAATATTAGCTACTAGGCTAAACTAGCCCTAGATTACCTTAGGATCCTTGCAGAGGGCTTACTTATAGTTATACTTGTAATTAAATCTTACTATAAGCTCTAGTTAATGTTTAATAAATATACTAGGCTAGTTTAGGCTAATATAGCCTAGACTACGCTTAGCGCGCAAAGAATTAGCTATATTAGCTACAGCTAATAGCTGAGGGGGAAATCCTTACGCAACTAGCTTAAGTATATACTTAATAATTACCTACTCCTTATTATTATCTAGCCTTTGTAGGTTAGCTATAGAATTAGCTTATAAGTGTTGTCTAGCGCGTTAGTTACTTATAGTTAATTAAGGGACCTTGTAGATAGCTACAGCGCGTTACTAGGAGAGAGTTATATCTCTATTAAGAGCCTAGAGCGCAAGCTATATCTAAGCCTCCTTTAACATATTTAAATTAAGTTGTTAGGGAGGTATTAGTGTAGTAAGAGTGTTTTAGTGTAGTCTTAGCAAAAGTAACTAACTTAGGTGTGTGACCGACTCACCTGTGGCGTACGTTATAAGAATTAAACCTTTAACCCTAAATACTAAGAACAGTACTAAATTAAGTAATTATTGAACCTTTATATTAGTCTTTAGCTAACTTAGAGGAAATAATAAAGTTATTACTTATTATCTATAATATAACCTATATTCTTTCCTATATAAGGTATACTAAGAGGTAGACTGTAGCTACGCTGTAATACAGTCTCCTTTATAGCTACCTATAGTCACTGCTATAACTACGTATATCTTAATATCTTTACTGTTACTTACAGTATTTATAGCCGTAATCTGTAGCCGTAACGGGGCGGACTACTTACGGTTGGACACGCTGCAGCCAAGGCGGAGGCTCGGCTGCAATGAACCCGCACCGCAACGTCACGCCTTATGCGGCATTCGAGGAAGTAGCTGGAAGCAAGGTGCAGCTGAACTATGCTGAGGGGGCGTCCGTTCTCCGGAACCTGCCAGCTTGTTCTGAAGGCGTGGTTGACCTGAACGGCAGGCCCGGCTTTTCTTTTCAGCCCTTCGACGAGAAAGGTGAGGCTGGGCCAACAACAAATTTCTCGAGCTCGACCTTCCAATCATGCGATCCGACCAGTTTCTCACGCATGATTCTACTGGAACTTTAGCCCCACCCGTGTCTGGCAAGCACTACATCAGCTTGGCCACTCTGGGAAACACCAAGGTCTACATCAACGACGATCTCGTGTACGACATCGAAGGGAAGTCCGCTGATGTCTACGCGATCCTGATGGGCGTAGCGGTCGAGTGCCAAACGTTGCAGGCCAGTCCTATCGCATTCGCCTGGAAGCCCACACTGTTGAGGATCCGGACATTCAGGACTCGTTCTTATCCAAGTGTCTCGGCTTCACCTTTGGCTTCATGGCGCAGCACCTCATGGAAGCCGATCTTCTGCAAGAGGCCGTCGATGCAGCCAAAGCGTCGGACGTGGCTCTTGTTTTTGTTGGTAATACACCAGCTTGGGATACTGAAGGTGCGGATCGGGAGACCATGGATCTTCCGCACGATGGCTTGCTCAACCGCCTGGTCTCCGCCGTCGCAAAGGTGAATTCAAAGACGGTCGTTGTCAACTCGAGTGTTTCTCCGATCACAATGCCGTGGCTGGACGATGTGTCTGCTGTCTTGCAAGCATGGTTCCCGGGCCAAGAAGCTGGCCATAGCATCGCTGATGTGATCTTCGGTTCTAGGTGCCCTGGCGGCAAGCTGCCCGTTACGTTTCCAAGGTGCCTTTCCGACGCACCGGCATTGAATAATTTCCTGGGCAATCTTGAAGCAAACTATGTCGAGTACAAGGGAGGCTTCTACATCGGCTATCGCCACTATGATCGAAAGCCAGAAACAGCTTTATTCCCCTTTGGAATCGGTCTCTCGTACACTACAATCGATGTTAGCAATGTTTCACTATCATCGGCCACTTTGGGATATGGCCAGAACCTGAATGTCATTGCAGACGATACAAACACCGGCAAACGTGAAGGAAGCAAAGTCGTTCAGGTTTACGTTGGTCCGACCTGTGAGGGACAGATTATAGGCCGGTCAAAAAGCTTAAGGGGTACGCAAAGGTGCATCTTGCTGCCAAGGTCATGCAGAGTGTCTCCATCTCTCTGAATACTGAGAGCTTCGCGTATTTCAACGAGGGGAAAGGCAATTAGTCTGTCGATGCTAGGAAGTATATGGTGTATGTGGGTGTGTCGAGCACACATATTATCGCTACGAAGGAAGTCGGCATCCAGGCAGCGTTCGAGTTTGATCCTTAGCACGCGAAACTGAACTTCATATAGCATGTAGGATTGAGGAAGAAACATGCGGCTCAGCATAGCATATGACCTTTCAGGACCTTTCAGGACCTCATCTTCAACGTATAATCAATGGTGACCTCAGTTGCGGACTTGCAACCAAGACGGGTTTTCTTGCTTTTGATGAGAGTCAGCACACGCGACCGCTTGGCGAAGAACATAGAAATCGATCGCGTGGGAGCGGTCGAGTAAACCACTTACGTCGACTGATAAGCTTCGCCGCGGCAGTTGGACCACCTCCGTTTTAAGCTTGATGCGGGGGCAGCCAAGCGAGATCGGACCGAGCCCAACCCCAACTTCACGCCCACATCCTTTACTGAGAACCATCACTTTTCATCAGGGCTGCAGCTTACCAGGTTCTGGATGCACGGAAACACTGCAGACCTGCATGTCGAAGTCACTCCGTGGAGGTATCCAGCAGATCGGAGCACGCCTGCCTCCATGAAGGCGGTCCATCATCGACATGGACCCCGGGGGCTCGGTTCAATAAGATCGCCGTGACGTTGCTAGCGGGATCTATCGCATGCGCGTGAGATAAGGGCGTTGGGGTGGCGCGCGCATGTGTATCTCCTGCACCAGTTCGCGTGTGTCCAGAATTTCTTCGATATGCTAGACCTGACGTCTAGCCACACACCTTCTCTGCGATCTCCGGGGTGAGGAAAGGAACGTTCTTGCGGCGCACTGCAATTGGACCTTCAACTACCCTATATCTTATCCGATACGAGACTTACGACTCTGCGCTTCGGCGGCTTGCGGCTGTTCGAGAACGCAAGCCTTTCAGCTTCGTACAAGGTTACTGATATATGGTGTCGACCGCACCTTGCACACCACCAGGGCTCGCTTCAGCTGAACACTACCTTTGTTCCTGCATCCAACTTTGAGCTCCAACCCAGACTCACGACGCAATGGGTTCTCTTGACAACAAGGGCCCAGGACTCGAGGGCTATGCATCTTCCAACGAAGCACCTGAGGCAGGGCACTCCCAGCCAATCAAGCGCGGACGCTGGTCTCTAGCCGTCGACCAGGAACCCAGCAGCTTTGCTGCCACACCGAACGCTTCCAACGCCGACTTTGATCCCATTCCTCCTTCGAAGCGCACATGGGGCTCCGGCGCATACATTGCGTACTGGATGGCAGATGCCTGGGCTGTGTCTAATTGGGAAGTTGGTGAGTCTTGGGCTATTCAAGGTGATTCGAGTCTACTTAGCTAATGGCTAGTACAGCTTCCTCCATGATAGCTGCTGGCTTGAGTTGGAGAATGGCTATCGGAGCCTGTGTTTTGGGTAACACTCTCATGGGTTTGGTCATTACCATGAACGGCCGCATTGGCGCAACAGTAAGGATCACAGACGGTTTGAAAGCGAAAGCTGCTAATGATGATGAAGCTCCACACGCCCTTCCCAATTCTGGCTCGTATGCCTTTCGGATACTATTTCAGCTACTTTGTCGTTGTGTCACGCTGTGCGCTGGCTATCATCTGGCTTGGGTAAGTGGGCTATTGATTTTGAGTTTTGAGTCTAGTCATACTGACAAAAACTCATAGTGTGCAAACAGTCACTGGCGGTCAATGCATGGAAGTCCTCCTGACTGCAATCTGGCCCAGTTTTGCAAACATCCCCAACCACGTGCCGGAGAGCCAAGGTCTATCGACTTCCGGGTTTATCGCCTTCTTCCTGTACTTCTTGCTCCAGCTGCCGTTCCTATGCATCCCGTACACCAAGATTCAGTACTTCTTCGCCTTCAAGTCAATCATCGCGCCTATCGTCTTCCTAGCAGTCTTCGGCTCCACGCTGCACAAGGCTGGCGGCACCATCAGTCACAGCACGGTCATCACGGAAGGCGTTACAAAACACGGCTCTGCTCTTGCTTGGGCCTTCTTCTCGAACTTGAACTCCGTTCTCGGCAACTACGCGACTCTTGGTCTCAACATTGCCGATTTCTCTCGATACGCCAAAAAGCCCGCCGCGCAGAACGTCCAGGCCTTCGTCATCCCCTTCATTTTTACCATCGTCGGTCTTCTCGGCATCTTCACAGCAGCCGCTGCTGAACCAGCAGGTTATGGCGTGGAGTGGAACCCAATCAAGATCATCAACCACTGGCAGGAAGGCGGCTCTCACGGAGGCCGCGCTGCTGCCGCATTTGCCGCTATTGGCCTACTGATTGTCACCCTTGGTATCAACATCTCGGCCAACTCCATCAGCGCAGCCAACGATCTCGTCTCCTTCTGCCCCAAATACATCAACATCCGCCGCGGTCAGATCCTTGCTGCTTTCATCGGTGCCTGGGCTTGCGTTCCATGGAAGATCCTTGCGTCCGCACAGAAGTTCCTCGCTTTCCTCGGTGGCTACACTATCTTCCTGGGTCCCATGACTGCGATCTTGATGACGGATTACTACATCTCTCGACGCGGCAATGTGTCTGTTCCTGACATGTACAACTTCCACGGCATGTACCGATACTCGGCTCGGTATGCGACCAACTGGCGCAGTGTTGTTGCGCTCATCATTGGTTTCGCGCCTCCGCTGCCTGGTTTTATCAACAGTGTGTCTCTGAACACCATTGATGTCTCAGCCGGCGGTAGGAACCTGTAAGCTTGTTCATCCCACTTACCTCAAAACCAATTCTGACATACACGCAGGTTCGCCATTGGCTACATCTACTCCTTCATCGCCTCTGGTATATTCTACTGGGCTCTGATGCGCTTCTTCCCGCACCAGGAGAGTCGACTTGAAGCTCCCATTACTGGCGAGGACATCATTGCCGCTTCAGACGAGAAGCAGCTTCTGTCTGGTGCGCGAAAGCCGCAGAGAAGCATGCGCGATACTATGCGCGCTTTGCTGCACAAGCGAAGCAACCGTAGCGATGTTTGAGCTTATTCGTGTCAAATTTCCGAGCTGAGGATGAACGTCCCTTAGGGCAGGTGCCACCATGGCTGCATTACCCCGCAACACGCACCATGTAGACCACAATCTCACGCCGAGTGTTGTCAATCCACGCAGATCATCTTCCCGATTTTTCCAGGTGCCTAATTTTCACTCGTACCTATGTCAGCTGACGCTGCAGCTTACAGCATGCACCACGACGCAGCTAAGAAGATGCTGAACGCTGCCTGTCTCTTCGTAAACGGGCGTTTGTCGACTCTTTCTCGAGTATCGTGCTTCTGAAGATGCAACTCCCTAGTCTTTGGTCTTCGCTCCTGCTATGTGCATCATTGAGAACAGTCGCGGTTGCTACAGTCGAGGAGCTATTGCCAGAACTCGAACTATCCCCACCTGCCAGTGTTTACCTCCGAGGAGAGAACGGATACACGCGTCTGTTCAAGAGATGGCAAGTTTGGCGTTCACCAGACTTCGCAGCAGTCGTTGAAGTTGCAACTGCGGACGACGTAGCAAAGACGGTTTGTCACCACACGTGCTACGCGTCACTGCTTTGTAGTTAACATTGAGAGCTAAATATGTCAGGTCGCATTCTGCAACGAGCACGGCATCCCGTTCAGCGCACAGTCTGGGGGCCACGGTCATAACTCAGCCTCCAGCAACGTGCAAAATGGCGTACAGATTAACCTTCGCAAACTCAACTCAGCCACCATATCCCCAGATGGTACCTTCGTCACTGTTGGCGGCGGTATCGTCAGCGACGAACTCCGCAATTTCCTTTGGGCAGCCAACAAGCAGACTACGCACGGCTTGTGCGAATGCACTGGCTTGATTGCACCAGCTCTAGGCGGCGGCCACAGTATTTTACAAGGCATGTACGGTCTGATGAGCGATCAGTTCCTCGCTCTTGACGTTGTGCTTGCCAATGGCAGTTTGATCCGCGTCGACGCTGAGCATCACCAAGACCTATTCTGGGCTATGCAAGGCGCAGGACACAACTTTGGCATCGTCACGTCCGCCGACTACAAGATCTACGATGTTCCAGACACGGAGGTTGGAGGCAGAATCTGGAGCCGTGAGCTGTTCACATACGAGGCGAACGAAGAGAATATCAGAAAAGTTTACGGTTCTGCGAAAGAGCTGCTGGACCACGATGAGCACCCGGAAGGCTTGCTGATGTTCGGGACTATTGCGAGAGGCCCAGAGCCATTACGATCGCCAGTGATATTGCACACTGTGAGTGACTTCCGCAATGTTTCTTGTCAGGTTCTACGACCATACTGACAAAATCAGGTCACCTGGAACGGGCCGCTATCCAGCATCCGCCGTTACAGTCAAATCTACCACGACTTGGGTCCCTTCTCGATCGTTTCAGACGAAGGCACATATCTCAACGTATCGCAGTTTTCAGTGTTCGACCGCGACAGTCTGGTGTGCAGGTTGGAGCAATTTGCCCCCGGCGCAGGTATGCTCACTGTGCCCATCGACGTGGTCACCTACAACCTAGACGCTCTGGTGGAAGCAGCTGCTTTCTTTTTGAACTTCACCGCAGAGCACCACGATACCTTTGCTTCAAGTTTGCTGTTGTTGGAACAATATGCTACCCAAGCTGTGCGTGCTGTAGATGCCAGTAAGAGCGCGGTATCATATCGCCAGTCGAGGATTGTGATGTAGGACGCACCCTCATGCCCGTTTCTTTCTACGCGCGTGTACTGACCACGAACAGCGCAGGGGCACCTCTGTGGCTCAGCCAAAATTTGACCACATCGCCACCCACGCAGATGACGAACCTCGATGACCTTGCCTGGGACTTCAGTACGCAGCTTCGTAATATTTTCATCAAAGGTGCGAAAGACACCGGCGGTCATCAGTCGTACGTGAACTATGCGTATGGCGAGGAGACGATTGAGGGGTTGTACGGCGCAGCGAATCTTGGAGAGCTACGGAGGCTGAAGAAGATCTACGATCCGAACAACCACTTCAGGTATTATGCGCCACTTGTCGTCGACTATGGTACCGAAAGCCCGGGTGATGAGGCTGTGAATCGAGACGAACTATGAGAGCGTATCCTGGTAAAATCCTCGAAGATGAGATCTATCGCGACTTTCTGCCAGAGGCCCTTGCGAACGGCAAGTTCCGAGCAACACCCGAACCACTGGTAGTAGGAGAAGGGTCAGAGGCAATTCAAAAGCTTTGAACGTCCAGAAGAAGGGCGTGTCGGCGAAGAAGATCGTTGTCAGCTTGTCTTGAAGGAGCATTTCAGCAACTGGCTTTGCGGATTTGCCTGTTTTCCTGACATAGAATAGACTGTAACAACACACTCAATGATTCCGAATGAAATAGTTTGATTATTGTATTTTGTATTTGAGACTCACGTGCCATCGGCTTCTTCCATGCGTTGATAGCGTTCAGTCGACAGCTACGACGCCGGTGCAGCTGTGACGTTGAACTTTCCATCGCAGTCGAAGTTGCCATTCGTCTGGAAGTTGCACAGACTTGGTACGCCACCGCCGTGAACGTCAACATCATTGATGGTGATGTTCTTACAGCTGCCAGAACCACACAAGATGTAGTAGTCTCTGCCCTTGTCTGTAGCAGTACCGGTGACGTTTCTAATAACAATATCCTCGATAAGCACACCTGCGGTAGGGTTGCCTGTTGGGCCACCGTTGAGATAGTCCTGCTGGATGTCGATTCCATAGATCGAGATGTTCTCAACGCGGATGTTCTCAAACAAAATGTTGTGGATGTAGCCGGTAGTGTTCTCATTGGTCTTGATGCGGGCACCGTTCTCAGCGTTCAAGACAACAGAGTTACTGAATACCATGTTGGTGACGTTGTTGTTCGACTTCCCGCCGACAGAACCAATGGAAAGGCCATGGCTGCCATTGCAGTACATGTTGTTCACAACGATATTGTTACCGCTAGTAATCGCAACGCAATCGTCTTGGTTGATGACTACACTGTCGCGGACTTTGGTGTCGTTAGTGGAAGCAAGATCGAAACCGTCACTGTTGTGCGAAGCGGGGAGTCCATTCGACCGGTTGTTTGGTGCGTAACCGGCACTGTTGTTCAGCGTGATGTGGTAGATGTCAAGCCCGGCGCTGTTGCTGACACTGAAGCAATGAACAGGGTAATTCTGGATGTAGATATCGTGGACTGAGCTAGATCCAAGAACCTTGCTGAGCTCGATGAAGTGATTCGGCCTGAACTTCGTCAGCAACGCCAGGCAACTCAGATCTCTGTTTCACTTACTTGGCAATGCCGCCGTTGCTACCAAGACCATCCCACCACGACTGACCATTGCCATCCAGGATTGCGCCCTCTGCAGCGGTGATCTCAAGGTTGGTACCACCAACCTTGATGAATGGGTAGTTGGCGTCGAAGTATTCCCAAAAGGTAGTGCCCTTAAAGATGACCTTAGTGCCGGTCTTCAACTTGGACAAATCGATAGTTGAGTTTCCAGGGACGGTGATGCCATCAAGGACGATAGAAGTACAGGATGCCACTGCTGCGGGAATAGCCGAGTACGCTGTGACATAGCATGCATCGGAAGGTGTAGCAGTGGACACAGGTACAGTGGATGTCGAAGAACCTGTAACGATGACCGATGGAGGGCTCGTAATGACAATTGAGGAAGCAGTTGTAGCTGTTGCCGACGGAGTTGCACTTGTTGGGGCAGCGGTTGGCTTTCCTCCGTTCAAGCAAGTACAGGCACTGGAAATTTTCTCTGGGACCTTAGACCAGCGCGCAGCATACGCCGGTAAAGTGTGAGTAGGTGCCTTGGTGTAGGCGGAGCAGAAGGGCTTCGCGACTACAGCGAAGAGCTCCAAGACCTCGAGACAAGCATCTTTGGTGCAAGTTGCTGTGGCACGCTCCTGAATGACAGCAGACTGTCCCACAGTGGCAAAAGCCAACAGTGTCGAAAGACCTGAGAGCGGGTTAGCCATCCCTTCTCATACTGCTATTGAGGACAGTAATGTACCTGTTGCACGCATGTCGAAGATAGTGCAAGTTGTGAAAGATGGTAAGGAGCCTTGGATATGCGTGAGGAATCTCAGACCTTGAAAGTTGGATGAGTCAACTTTGATTTTATACTTAAACATGTCGACAGGGGTTCTCAGATGGTCGCCCTAGAACGCATGCAAGTGTCCTGTCCTTCCGCCATCTCGGCCCAGGAACCCAAGCACTCCAAGCACTATGGCTAAGAGTAGTCAAGACACGCCAAGAACGCGTCAAGATTTTGATTGCGACACGACACCTTGGGCCCGGAAATGAGCAATCATGATCCTTCGTCGACCGGGGGGAGAACGTTTCACCCCACCATCGTCCGTGGCAAATGCATGAACGACGTGCAGCTCGCGAGAACGAGTGTTCTCTTTGGCCCCAGCATCAGGAGAAAACGCGCTAGTTCAGTGTGATCTGGGGAGCCGCAGCGCCCTGTGGAGAGTTGGGGAAGGCGGAGGGTCTGGCGCGGTGTTTGTTGCGGAAGAATTGATTTCCGTCCAATCGTGACACCGCCGCGGAGCGAATTCAAAGGGTCCACGCGAGATCCACCTGCACTATTCTATCCGCCTTTCCATCCGTCTTTCTATCAGACTCGGCTCGTCCATCTCGGAACGATTGTTCTTTCAGTCATCAGACGCTTGCTTCAGGAGCGATGGTGCATTTGACGGTCACAGGATTGGAGACGATGCGGCGGTGCTGCAATGTTGCAGGAAAGTCCCTCCATCCAGCTGAACAATAGGAGGAAGTCAGTGTGTTTCTATGCACCTCTTGCAAACATACAAAAAGACCCTATATCGGCCACAACGATCTTGCTCTCTTATTTGGCCTTGCTGCAACACATGTACAGCTGTTGTCTTGCACCTCGCGTTGCATGGCTCATGAGGTTCACGCTTAACTGTGCCACCCGGGCACCTGCATCTTGCCAAAGCATCCCTTCTCTCTTCTTCAAAAGCAAGGTGGGCATGTTTAATGTCTTCTTCTGTCTCTGTGGTCGAAAGTACTGCTTGTCACCCAGATGTGATCAGTCAGACATTCGTTTGACAATAGCCAGTCAAAAAGAGTTTCGCAGACTCACATGTTTGCCAAAAGCAACAACGAAAGCAGAAATGCGGTCTTGCTGTGCTGCCAAAAGCAGTGATGATTAAGTGGATGTCAAAGATAGGAGACCTCGTGCATATGGGCTCAGGCCACTAGACCATGCTGAGGGCGAGACTAAGCTGGTGTATAAAGTGCTTTTGGCCATAGCAGATTCTTCTCTGCCATAACATCTTCTTTGCTTTCCAAAACGACTGTAAGCGTTTCGTATGTCCTCCTGCCTCTGCCAAAAAAACGCATACAGGCACATAACATGTGCCTGGAAGTAACGTATTTCACATTCTCAGGTACCCAATTTGGTCGGTAATCTGACACAGATATCAAACGATCCCAAGTGTACCTGTGCCGTCAGAAAGAACGTACGCGCCGGATCACTATCGAAGTTTGAGAAGGTCGTCCAAAGCGTACATGGTCGCGTGTCATTCCGTCGTTGGAGTATATAAATCTGTTGAGTTCGCCAACACTGCTTCCTGCCACACTGCACCTTCTGTCTCTTGTCCGAAACTCAAAGCGTTCCTGCTCATGTCCCTTGTTCTCTCTGCCACCAAAAGGCAAATACCTCAAGTTCGTGTCTGGGTGCGGCAGAGCTTTTCGCACACGAATGTTA
Source organism: Didymella keratinophila (assembly GCA_011058865.1). Taxonomy (NCBI): domain Eukaryota; kingdom Fungi; phylum Ascomycota; class Dothideomycetes; order Pleosporales; family Didymellaceae; genus Didymella; species Didymella keratinophila. The sequence continues at coordinate 12,345 of SWKW01000237.1, forward strand.
CGTCATCAAATTACTACATGGCCTGCGACATGTATGCCTCTGCGCCTGTTCAAAATTCCATGCCAGACTGCGATATCGGGTGGGGTACCAAAAGCCTTGTTGACAGCGTCAATGGCCCTTTGAGCCACGGCAGGAAGGGATAGTCACATATAAAGTCTGTGCCAGAATGCCGTCTTTCTATCGCATTACGCCCAATTCTTCTGTTCCAAAAAATACCAGGACATTGTCGATGCTGTGCCGTCTCTGCCGTCTCCAAAAGTCACCAGTGCAGCATAACATGTGAGCTGTTGCCCTATCCTTGGAAAGGCAGAAGCGCAAGAGCATGTTGATGATTCAACCACTGTTTTCGATACCATGTCCAAAATCTACACCAACGTATGTGCATGTGCCGTCATTCTCTCCAAATCGACATCCAACCCATTATATGCTGGTGGGCGTCGAGACTTCTCCACAACGCTCTACTATCACCTCACAACCCCAACATGCACCACAAACCCACTCCCCTCCCTCAAATCCTCATCCAAGAACCGGTCAGGCACTTGCCATGTGTGAAACCTCCTATGGAAACTCTTGATCCAAGCCTCGAAGACGTCGGGCGACCGTAACTGCTGCGCGACAACACACAGTGTCGGTCTCTCCCTGTCGTCATTGAGCTGGCAAATCGCTGCACACGTTGCATTCAGCGGCTCGACAAGGGCCTCGTTGTATATGCAATCGCACGCCACCACAACATCGACGGGGCTACGTTGCGACACATCATCAGTTTCCCAGTCCAGGACTTCGGCTTTGATGCGCTCAGCGCCGCTCACATTTACAGCTTGCGGCTTCTTGCCCTTGCCTCCCCTCTTCGGACCCAGGAATATGGCAGAGAGGTTGTCAGCAATATTCTGTCGCAGCAGCTTCATGGCATAGTCTTGGTCTGTGGCGATGAACGACGAGATTCTTGCGCCGAGCGTGAGAGCCACGATGCCCGAGATGCCGGACCCAAGTTCTATGCATGTTGATGAAGGGGAGAGTAGGCCGGACGTAAAGAGTATGTTGGTTGAGGAGGCAATCCACTCTGCGAAGCGGGGTGTGACGGTCCATACAACTGCCGTGTGTTAGTTACCTACCTGTTGTTCTATGGGTTTGGAGGCCGATGGGCGCGACCAGGTACATCACATGGCTCAATAATAACGGTAGTCATGAAGCACGAGGCCATCCTAATCAAGACAGGTATAATCGCCACGTCCCAAGACCAGCCAAGTCCGGGGCAATACCGTGGCTGACATTCACGTACCTGCGCCGGTGGTGCCTGCCTTGCGATCGCTCGTCAGCAGACCTCTGCTCTGCTGGACGACTAGGTCGCGGCCTGCGACGTGCAGTTCCAGCGTCGAAGCGTGGGCGTCGATGATGCCTAGCGACTGAGACGGGAGAGCTTGCGAGAAGATGACAAAGGCCTCTGTGGCGATGTCAGCCCTTGTTTCGTAGAGTCGCGGATGATTCGTAGAGACTTTGAGGCGAATCAGAGATGTGAAAGGGGCCGAGGATGCGCACCTTCCTCAGGGTCGCTGATGGGCTCGCTGTCTAAGATTGCGGAGAGTTGCATGTTGCAGAGGTGCAGGAGGATTGCTTGGCCAATAGTTTCGAGGCGGTTGATTGCCGGGTTGGGAGGTGGCGCAGACCCTGTAGCTAGGTTTGAGGGGATGCTGAGCTCTTGGTCGTGTAGACGCTTGGCCGTGGATCAGGCCCTCTGCTCTTGCAACAGACAAAGATGCGAAAAGCACGATGATAATTGTCTAACAGACACACCCAGACTCGCTGAGACTTTACTGTGGAGTCGCCCACTTCTTCTTGCACTGTCCATACCTAGCCAGCATCGTCATAGGATTTGCAGCGTCATAGCTTCCGTTTCGCTTGGCAGACAGCTGCCAACACCTTGAGCTACCTATCAACCGGCCGCCGCGCTCCTCACAAATCCGCTGCACTCCGCTGGCGACACATTTCCTACCATCGCGCAGCGCCTTCACTCTTGTTTTTTTCGTTCTGCTTGCCGTGATACCCCCCGCTCTGCACCTGCACTGCACCCAGAGCCCCCAACACTTTCCGCTCCCCGACACAACCACCCCCACATCTGCCACCATGACGCAGAACCTCAAGAAGCTGATGCCCCAGGCGCAGGCGACGCGCACCGGGCCACTGACATGCGAGGTGCCCGGCGCGCAAAAGCCCGATGGCGGGACGATACCGCGTCGCAACCTGGCGGCCAAGGACGGACTCATCATGATGCCTCAGGAGGACATCACCACGCTCTACGACGTGCTGCGCTACTCGGCAGCCAAGTACGGCAACGCGAAGGCGGTCGGCGCGCGCAAGATTGTCAACATCCATGAGGAGACGAAGAAGGTCAAGAAGATGGTCGACGGGAAGGAGCAGGAGGTCGACAAGAAGTGGCAGTACTTCGAGCTCAGCCCGTACAGCTACAAGAGCTTCGTCGAATTCGAGAAGATGGCGCTGACCGTCGGCTCTGCGCTGAACCACCTTGGCTACAAGTCCCACGACCGCCTGCACCTGTTCGCGGCCACGAGCATGCAGTGGCTGGCGTCGGCTCACGGCGCGCTGTCCCAGTCCATGGCCATTGTCACCGCATACGACACGCTCGGCGAAGAGGGCCTCACGCACAGCATGCAACAGACACACGCCGGCATCATGTTCACCGACCCCGAGCTGCTGCCCCGCCTCGTGAAGCCCTTCCAGAAGACCAAGGACGTCAAGGTTGTCGTCTACAGCACCAAGAACGACGCCAAGCAGAAGGACGTTGATGCCCTGACCAGCGCACACCCCGACTTGAAGGTCCTCAGCTTCGACCAGCTGTTGAGTCTCGGCAACGACAACCCTGCTGACCCCATCCCTCCCAAGGCCGACGATCTGGCCTGCATTATGTACACCTCTGGGTCCACTGGCACGCCCAAGGGTGTCATGATCAAGCACCGCAACGTAGTTGCTGCAGGTAAGCTGCCCGAGACTGAGTTGATAAAGCTATGCTGACAGTCTCAGTTGCTGGTGTCGATGTCATTGTTGGCAAGTATCTCGGTCCCGGCGACGTCCTCATCACCTACCTCCCTGCGGCACACATCCTCGAGTTCGTCTTCGAAAACGCCGTTCTCTACTGGGGTGGAACCATGGGATACGGCACCATCCGCACCCTGTCCGACACCTCCGTGCGCAACTGCGCCGGTGACATCCGTGAACTAAAGCCCACTGTCATGGTCGGTGTGCCCCAGGTCTGGGAGACAGTCAAAAAGGGCATCATCAGCAAGGTCGAAGCCGGCGGCGCCCTCAAGAGCAAGATGTTCTGGGGCGCTTTCGCAGCAAAGAACTTCCTGCTGGGCTCTGGTCTGCCTGGCACCGGCGTTCTCGACGCCATCGTCTTCAACAAGGTCAAGGAGGCTACAGGTGGCAGGCTGCGCATCTGCTTGAACGGAGGCGGCCCCATCTCAAAGGAAACCCAGCGCTTCATCTCCGTCGCCATCACCCCCATGATCTCTGGCTACGGTCTCACCGAGACCTGCGCCATGGGCGCACTCATGGACCCGCTTGCCTGGACCGATCAGGCCCTCGGCGAGATGCCCGCCTCCGTTGAAATGAAGCTGGTCGACTTCGCCGACGCAGGCTACTTCTCCACCAACACGCCTCCCCAGGGCGAGATCTGGATCCGCGGCGGCGGTGTGGTATCCGGGTATCTCGACATGCCCGAGGAGACCGCCGAATCCTTCACAGACGACGGCTGGTTCAAGACAGGCGACATCGGCGAGTTCGACACGCAGGGCCAAATCCGCATCATCGACCGCAAGAAGAACCTCGTCAAGACGCTGGCCGGCGAGTACATTGCGCTCGAGAAACTCGAGTCCGTGTACCGCTCCGCACCCATCGTGCAGAACATCTGCGTCTACGCTGCCGAAGACCGCCAGAAGCCCATCGCTATCATCGTCCCTGCGGAGCCCGCGCTCAAGAAACTCGCCGGCGAGATTGGCGTCAACGGCAGCCATCTCGAGGAGCTGGTTCATGACAAGAAAATCAACAGTGCAGTGCTGAAGCAGCTGCAGTCCGCGGGCCAGAAGGGCGGGCTTGCGGGCTTCGAGATGATCGAGGGTGTTGTGCTGGCGGATGAGGAGTGGACACCGCAGAACGTGAGTCGCAATATCACATCCTATGACTATATTGATTGCTGACACTTACAGGGTCTTACCACCGCTGCGCAGAAGCTCAACCGCAAGGGCATCTTGAAACAGTACGAGAAAGAGGTTGATCGTGCCTACGGCCGCTCGTAGATACCTGGACACGCTTGACCCACCTCAGTAACAACGACTGACTCGAACGAATGGAGAGAAAATGACGGCGGCTTGGTGTAACTTTACGATAATGGCGGTTCTGTGCGATGTATTTGACCTGCGTGTATTCTATATCATAGCTAGCTTTGCGACCTTTTAGGGTATCTACATGTAGCGAATTCCCACTTACTCAAACACTTCTCTCCGTGGGACATAGTACTACATTTTTCATTGACGTCACGTCCACATTGTCTTCTACAACATTAACGACGACGGACGGCTAGCGCTGCTGGAACCCACCCCACGCCCGACCTTTCCAGTCCGGCTCCGTGTATGTCTGGGCCGCGCACCAGGGTACATCTTTCGGGGCATATGAGCTGAGGGGCAGGTCGTACGGCATGCGCAGGCCGAGGACGAAGCGCTTCTTGTTGTGTGTAGTCGCTTTTTGTTTGCCTTTGCTGAGAGTAGCTCTGTGTCGGCGAAGATATTCCTCGGTCTCATCTTCGGTCTCGTCATCATTGTCATCGACGACAGGAGGTTGGTCCTCGTCTTTCGTCTCTTCATCTTCGCCTTCGCCTTCGTCTGCTCCAGCGCCTCCTCTCAGGCGCCGAGCCCTCCATGGCGCGGCCGTAATGCTATCATTGGCTTCTGGCATGTCTTTGCCAAAGGTAGGTACCATGATCACCTCGCAGTCTTGATCATCAGACTTCTCTTGGAATAGCTCCGGCCAGACCAGCACACCTGTCTCATAGCTCTGGACTCTCACTTCGCCCTGCTTGTTGACTACATCGCCCCACGCCTGCTTGCTCAGATTGGCGCTCGTGACAAGTGCCCAGTCGATCCTGCTGTGGGTGTCATCTGAGAAGCGGATGTAGGTTTTGATATGCGGTGCTGCTGGGCCGCGCTGTGCTTGGCCATAGGACTCTGTAGCGCAAGTGGTTGACGCCGGGGAAGAGGGGTGCTTCCAATGACAGAGGAAGGGATGCATGTATTGTAGTTGCTTTTGCTGTTGTGCAGACTGCAATTTGACGTGGATCGATTGGCCGGACTCGTAGCCGTCGAGGGAGGTACGGACCTCTTCGGCTGTAGGGAAGATGATGTTAAATTTCGGTTTTGAGGTGTTGAATAGCTGCTGTGTGGTACGGGAGCGAGAAAGCACGGTTTGAAAGTGTGAAAGCCAAGTTGGCACGGCGCCCAGTGTCGCGATTGAGGATACTTGCAGTATGATGTGCGGTCGTTCCCGGGGTCCCTTCTTCGATTGAATAGGTACGCTGTTTAGTACCTGCTGCAGGCCCAGCCAACCGAACGAGGTCTGAAGCGCCAGCTTCACTTCGCTGACGATTTGCCGGGATGGAGCGCTCCCCAAGAATGCAGCTCTGATGTCGGAGAAGTCATACAAAGCCAGTTGGTCGACCAACCTTTGCAGCTTTTTTTCATACGCAAGTAGATAATTGCGTAGATCGATGTGGAAACGTAGGCCACTGCCAATAGCGTGCGATTCAATCTTCAGAGGAACTAAGGAAGGAGGTAGAAGTGGTGATCTCCATACTGCTTGAGTCATATTCGTCCAGTCCTTCGGGATCATGTTGGCGGTGTGGATGATAATCTGGGCGCGATCATCATGTCTTAAAAGAACGAGCATCTTGGAGTGATGGGTGCCAAATGGGTCTGGTAAGTATGCGTTTACGAGTTCCATATTTGGGTACCGCTCTGCTGCCTCCTGGATGCATGTCAGTATCGATTCTTCTTCGCAGAGCTACGCTCGTAGAGGCTATCGTCGGTACCATCATGCTGATTCGCCGCGCATCGTCTCGCTTCCAGAACCCATGTACAATCTTGACCTTGACCAAGTCCCGGACATCTTTATCGAACTGTTGCCTGCATACGATGAATTCGCTTTTCATGTGATAGGTGCTCGCCTGCAGACTCAGCACTGTACACTTACATGACAAAGTTGAGGTCGAAGAGAAAGTTGAAATTCCAGCACTCTTTGATTAAGGGGTCACCCAGTATATCCCTGAGCTCGATGGTGTCGACATTCTGGTGCTGCGCCAGATCTCGAACCTTGGTCAGCTGGAACGGCGAAGGGACATATCGAGTGCTGTCGCCAGCGACGCCATCGTCCTCACGTTTGCTCTCTTCAATCTGCCCTGCAGCGCTCTGATTGGCTGCTCTTGACGATGCTGGTGGTTGCGAGGGCGGAGGCGTCAATGTTTGTTTTGGTACGTCATTGAAGCCCCAAGTCGGCGCAGGTACCAACAGCGATGATGAGGTCGTTGTAGCAGATGTCGGCGATTTACGTCTCGACAGCGGCGGACTGACGGGTCTGCTCAAGCTCGTGGATGTCGCACCTGTATCTTCAGCTTCGACCGCAGTGTCGTCAAGCCTGCGCCGTTTCGCGGGTGGAACGTTGCTCCCGTTTGGTGGCGTCATTTGTGTAATTGCAATTCTCACGGAAAACCCAGAAACGGCATTGCGGCAGCATCTGAGTTTCAAGGTTGAGTGCGTAGGGTTGTTGGTGGCAAAGGCTATGGGTCGTTGTTGGTGCAGCACAGACCTCTTGTGTTGAGAAGGCAGCAGCGACGGAGACACGATGAGAGATTGTGAAGCAGTCACTGCAACAGAAGGATTGATTTTATGATCATAATAGTTTTCATTGCTCGGTCGATGCCGATTGGCTTTTGCGCCATTGCACTCGTAAAGAGGCTGTAATCATACTCCGTCTAGATATCTAAGTCATCACACCTGTGATGCTCAAGCGAACGCTGGGAAGTGAAAATTACTATGCCCGATGATTCAAAATAAAGCCCCAACTCCGGATATCGCTTCGCTCAAATTGATATGCACACTCGCTCATGCAGCGCTTGCGCTGACAGCAGGCTGAGCAACCTTGGTAACCTGGTCGCCAGCGCGGACGATGGGGTTACCAGAGGCATCCTTGGCGATGAAGCCCTCCTTGTTCTCCATCTGAGCACGCTTCCAGATCTCGACCTCGCATCCGCCACGAATGACACCGACGCGCATTGTGGAAAGGAGGTTGTGGGCAGCGTTAGAGTGGAAGTAGACGCCACCGTTGAACATGGCGGTAGCGTCCTTGCCGAGACCGCTCTTGATAAGGGTCTTACCACCGGGGTGCTCGTTGATGAAGTCGGTGACGTCGTGAACAACGCCGGCAACAGCAACAAGACCACGGCCGTTCTTGACCTGCTCAACGTAGTCGTCCCACTCGATGACGGGAAGCTGCTCGAGAGGAACACCCCAATCGAGCTTGGAGCGCTTCTGGTCGATCTTCTTCTGAAGCTGCTGGACACGGCCCTTCTCAATCTCGTTGGCGCGGAACTGCTTCAGGTTGGAGGCAAGGCCAAGCTTGGACCACATCCAGATGGACCACTTGGTGGGGTCGTACTGGTGCCACTCGATAGCATTGCGGTAGTCGGAGGGGAACTCGTGGTGGAAGTTGTGGTAGCCCTCACCAAGAGTGACAAGAGCAGTAATGACGTGGTCGCGAGGAGAGTTGCGGTCGTCGAAAGGCTGGTCACCGAGCCAGTGGGCAAGCGAGTTAACGCAGAAGGTGGCCTGCTGGACGAAGAAGATGCGGAGGATACCAGCGTAGATGAATCCACCCTTCCAGTCGTTCCAGAGGAGACCAGCAACGGCAGAGGGGAAGATCAGACCCATGAAGATGACGACCTTGATGTAGTGCTTGTGCTGCCAGACGACGACGGGATCCTCGTTCAGGTCGGTGATGTCGGTACGGCCGATGCGCTTGGGGTTCTGCTTCATGACCATCCAGCCAAGGTGGGAGTACAGAAGACCCTTGCGAACAGAGTAGGGGTCCTTGTTGGTGTCGGTGTAGCGGTGGTGAGCACGGTGGTCACGGCTCCACCAGCGGATGGAACCCTCGACAGCACCGCCACCAACGGCAGCGAGGAAGATGGACAGAGGGAGCGAAGCGTTGTAGGACTTGTGCGCCCAAAGACGATGGTAGCCAGCTGTGATGCCGAGACCGGTCCAGAAGTAGTAGACAACTGCCCAGAGGGCGGTCTGCCACCTCAGAGGAGTCCAGAAAGCGGCGATGCAGCCAGCGAGAGGAATGCCGATAATGAAGACGACCTGATGATCGTATTAGCAGATGCTCGATTCTCAATTGGGTACGCAGAGAAACTTACGTTCAGCCAGTTGACGTGCTTGTACCAGTTCGCCTTTGTGATGGGCGTATCGGTGATGTGAGGCTTCTTCGGGTCGTACTTGGGGTTGCGGTTGGGCTCGCTGGTCGAAGCCATGGGCGACTTCTGGTCAACGAACTCAGGCTTGATGGCGAGATCGCCAGAGACAGCCTGGGAGGAAGGCATGATGGCGGAGTGAGGTGCGAGGATATCGGTGGGGTGATGGCGAGAAAGCTACTCGCAGATTGTAGGGGCTCAAAGAATTCTTGAGCTCCGATCGGTCTCCAGGAAGCACACAGCTAAGGGCTCCGGTAGCGAAGGAATACCACACTCAGGGAAGAGGGGTTGGTTGGGAAAGCAGGAGCGGGAGAGGATGAGGAAAGAGAGACACGGCAGGCACAGCCAGATAATATAGCGATTAGCGGTGGAATGGGAGCACTGTCTGTTGAATCCCCAACGCGCTGCACGCTAAGCGAATAAACCGGGACCTTGCATCGCTCCACCAGAAACCCTTCGAGACCTGCCACCACCGTAATTTTTGTCATCGGCGGCCTAGCGCAGCCGACGATTCGCTGGCCAGGGTCCTGCACGGTCAAGCAGACGCCGCGCGCCAGTAACGGTGCGAAAAGAATTTCGTGCAAAGGCGGATCGTTGCCGCAGGAAGCCAGCAGAAACGCGCTGATCTCGGTGCTCAGGATCGAAAAGGTGGCGTTGTCCGTGTTTTCGCAAGCCTGAACGGACATGGCTACGGTTCCCCAGATTCTCGAAGCCTCGCTCCAGTTCGAAATTCGCCATCGGCAGCCTCACGGCACCACCACGGCAGCGACATGCTGTTTCAGCGCGCTGCGTCTGGCCGCCAGCTCAAAGCACTGCGCGGCTTCTGAAGCACCGCAAAAAGGCGGTCTGTTCGTCGCAGTCGCGTCCCGGCCAGCCAGCAGCGAATTGCCGCTCCGGGCATAGCAGACCTCACGCCGTGGTGAGGCCACTGGGTCTCGTCATTGCTAGCCGGTCTCTTTTCGATCTGAGGCCCCGCAGAGGCCATCACCAATGACAGGTGGCAAAATCGTCGAGGTGTGCCACCCAAGCGTCAGAGACGCGGCTGTTGATATCGCAAAGACGCAACCGAGGTCCTGTTGCTGCGGCTTGACGATGGCCTGCAGTCTGGCTTTGTGCATGCGCTGATGCAGTACTTGCAATTGAAGCATCTGCTACACTCAATTCGGGTCAATTGCACATCTATTGTCTCTGTCATTATTGCAAGCCCTGTCCCACTGCTGGAAGAATTCGCGCCCGGAGTGTATCACCATGCTGCAGGGCTTGTGTTGCTGACTCCACGGCTGCGCATCCCGATTCTTCGCGCTCGCAAGCTGTTCCCAATGCAGCCTAGTCAGGTCTCCGTCTTTTTCAACACCAAGCTCGCAGCCACTCACGCGCTTCGCGATATCACGCTGCGCAATCTGGCATCCCGATCGCAAACAAGACCTCAGCATGATGACTGCAAATAGCTCACCTCGGTTTCAGATGACAGACCCCTCACGAGGCATTCGTTAACCCTGAGCAAGTTCTTGTCTGTCGAGGCGCCCTCCAGCTCAGATAATGGGATAATGACCCCTCGATGCTGTCCGTCACCGTCATCGATGGGGCTGATGTTGATGACCGCTTCGACAACTTGCGACCAACCAGGACCTACACAACGCTGCTGTCTACTGTACACTCTGGTTACATTGCGGTCGCACTCTAGCTTGATCCCACAACCCCAGCAATTGGCAGGCCCTCTTCCCCACACTCAAGAGAACGCATGTTCGTTGGACGTTTGAGTCTGTGTTGTCGAGCGGCAACAGCCCACTGGTGAGAACGGTAGGATTCAGACTTACATATTGTACAGACTGCCCTTTGCGAATATGACTGATCTGATAGCTTCTTTGACACCGATGTGCGACTTTCGTTCCGCTTTCTGAGATTCTTACTCCGTCTTGATGCGCTGCACAGGTCTGATAGGTGGTTGTGAGTGGTCGCAACAGGTAGCAGATCGTGGTTCTGAGACTGTATCCTCCGTCTATGTATACGGCAGAGCAGGTACACTTGCATACCCTCCGACATCGGACGACTGCGATATCAACACAAGCAGAGCAATGCCGCATGCGAATGTTGTACGAGTGCTTGGGGAATTTTCTGGATGCACTGGATGTTGCAGTGAGTCCCGGTGCTGCGAAGAGAACCGCAGCACACCGTGGCGCCCGGTACCCAGCGACAGACAGACACATTGACAGTCCTCAACACCAAGGCTTATACCATCAGACGTGGGATTTCCTCGCATCTTGCGATGCATCATTGAAATTCATCACTGCTGTCGGCGGGCACCGAAAATTAGGTGAGCAGGTTGCTCACTCTGAGCCAATCAGACACCATGCGGCTATCAGTACGATCGTAGGTTTAGCAAACCATAGGCGGGCGCCGCCTCAGCCCTCAAGCTCGCCCACATGAACGACAAGACTGCCGTGGAGAAGATACTGCATTGCCGGCGAATTACGATCTTTTTCGGCTTGCTCCATCCAGCGGATGCTGTGAGTGGCTTTTCTTGTGCGAACTAGATCCTCCAGATGCGTGCAGTTGTCTATCGTGGTTTTTGCCTCAGAGATAAAGCAAATCTCATCTCGTAGATCAGTTATCACGACAAGACATAAAGTACAAGGTCTTTCCACTAGCTTTTCGACACGCTTCAACGGCCTCGATCAGCAACAATCATCAACATCACTACCGGCCTCCACCGTCTTCTCCAGCCCTACAGCGGTTCTTCCCCGCAATATCAACCACGCAGCATACCCACTAGCTGCCGCTAGCCGCACCACGCGACACAGCCTCTGGTGTAACCAAAGTTTGATATCAGCACTCAACGTCGCCGCTCAAGTTCACACAGTCTTACATTTTTTTCACCCCTTCCAGGAGCGACCAACAATCATTCGCAGGAAACTGGCAATCATCGACAGCACGTTGTGAGGATCTCCAGGCCTCATTAAAAAAGAGAGTTGGCAGGTTTCACTGCCAATTACCACGATGGCGGACCGCATTGGACCAGATCATACGCCAAAGCGCAGCTTTGGAGAGAAGTGCAGACGCTTCGGGAAGGCCTTCACAACGAAGTACGAGTCTTGTGGATTGCCATATTGCATCAATGACTAATTTCTTCGTAGGGAAGGACTCATTGGAGACTATGACTATGCCTTCCTCTTTAAGCCGAACCTTCCGTTCATGAAGAAAGTTCGTCGGGCTGCGCCTTTCTTCGGCCTCCACGATCGCATGCCGGTTTTCCTTGCCCTGCTTCTGGGTTTCCAGCACGCACTCGCTATGTTGGCTGGTGTGATTACACCACCGATTATCCTATCTAATGCTGCGCACTTGAGTGGCAGCCAGCAGCGCTACCTCGTTTCGACTTCACTCATTGTCTGCGGCCTTCTCTCTGCCATTCAGATCACCAGGTATGGTCTATGAATTGCATATCGGCCCTTTATACTAATTCTTCCAGGTTCCACATCTGGCGCACTCCCTATTACGTGGGCACAGGTCTGATCTCGGTCGTCGGAACGTCTTTCGCTACCATCCCCGTGGCGACTGGTGCACTCAGCCAGATGTACGCCAATGGCATATGCCCCTCTGATGCGAATGGCAACCCACTGCCTTGTCCTAACGGATACGGTGCGATCCTCGGTACTGCTGCCTGCTGCGCGCTCCTCGAAATCGGCATGTCGTTCACGTCTCCACGCCTGTTGAAAAAGATCTTCCCGCCTTTAGTCACTGGTCCAACAGTCATGCTCATTGGCGTCAAGCTCATTCTGACTGGCTTCCAGAACTGGGCTGGTGGCAGCAGTGGATGCCAGGCACGTCCTACTTCCGGTATCTATCAGTTGTGCCCTACCATCAACGCTCCTCGTGCTCTTCCATGGGGTTCGGCGGAGTTCATTGGCCTTGGCTTCAGCGTCTTCATCACCATCATCATCTGCGAACGCTTCGGCGCGCCTATCATGAAATCCACCGCCGTCGTCATCGGACTGCTTGTTGGCTGCATCATTGCCGGCGCTACAGGCTACTTCGACCGTTCTGGTATCGACGCCGCGCCTGCTGCAAGCTTCATCTGGGTCGAGACCTTCAAGCTGAGCGTCTACGGCCCCATCGTACTCCCGCTGCTCGCAGTCTACATGGTGCTTGCCATGGAAGCCATCGGCGACATCACCGCCACCTGCGACGTATCGCGGCTGCAAGTCGACGGCGAGCTGTTCGACTCGCGCATCCAAGGTGGCGTGCTCGCCGATGGCCTCAACGGCATCATCGCCGCTCTCTGCACCATCACGCCCATGTCGACGTTCGCGCAGAACAACGGCGTCATCGCGCTAACACGCTGTGCGAACCGAAAGGCTGGCTACGCATGCTGCTTCTGGCTCATCGTCATGGGCGTATTCGCCAAGTTTGCCGCTGCCCTTGTCGCTATTCCGCCCGCTGTCCTTGGAGGCATGACGACCTTCCTCTTCTCCGCAGTCGTCGTGAGTGGTATCGCTATCATTGCGCGCACAGAGATGACGCGCCGCAACCGGTTCATCCTGACTGCTGGGTTCACGCTCGGATTTGGCGCCACCATGGTGCCGACGTGGTTCAGCTACGTCTTCACGTACTCTGGCGACAACCGCGCGCTTGCAGGCTTCTACGATGCGATTGAGCTTGTGCTTGAGACGGGCTTTGCGGTTGTGGCGTTTGTGACGCTGATCCTCAACTTGATCCTGCCGGAAGAGATTGAGGATGAGATCCCGGAGCTGACCGCGGAGGAGCAGGAGGAGGTTGCTGATCGTCAGGAGTGGGAGCGTGTACAGAAGATGAGCAAGGAGGCTAGGGCGAGCAGTGATATCGCGCCCGCTGGCAAAGTGTAGGATATCATCTAGGATATAGGGCTACGAGCGTAGGACCTGGGTTCAAAAGGTGGTTTTCACGACTCGTGCGGCGTTTGGGATATTATACCAAAATTTTACATTATGTTTGAACATTTTGAAGTTATTGTGTCATATCCTAGCAGTGAATGGGCTGAAAGACACGTCGAAAGCTCGTCGTCTTTGGACTTCGACATCGCTCGGCTCATAATGCATGAACATCAATGGAGGTTGTTTCGAGGCAGAAAACAGCGTCTCTTCGAGACAGACGACTGGGATTTCGAAGCGTAGATCAGTGGATGAGAATAGAGGAAGATGCGGAAGTTCAAGTCAGTTTTTGAACTCTATCGCCGTGTGCGGTCTCGGAGGTAGCAGCACATGCTCTTGCACGGCAATTTCAGAGACAAGCAACAACAGACACATACGTCTCTGCCTTGTATTGCTTTTGAGCAGAGAGAAGGAACGCCATGTAGGCGACATTTGTTGATTTCGATGGGAAAGCAAAGAACGTATTGCCGTAAGAGAGACCGTCACACACCGTAAAGCCGCTTTATATAGTATCTCGGAAGTTTTGGAAGCCAACAGAAGTTGGCATTGTTTTCTTCCACACCCTCTGCGGCATTTTGACTCCCAGGCACCGCGCAGACATAGAGGCACTCTGTAGGTCTTTTAGTTTCTCGCAGCTCGACTTCATTTATGAGTTGAGTCCAGCAAAGTGGTGATGTGGTTGATTAAAAGCTTTACAAGTCGCTGAGCATATCATATACCGGTTTCGAAGGAGTATAAGTATAAAAGTTCATTTGTGATAAGTAAGAGCGTTCCAGCGCGGGACGACCATGAACTTCCCGAGAGATCTTTTTGATGGATTGGACTTGGATTTCAGGTGATTTGTTGCCTGCGGCTGAACGGGTTTTCATTGTGGTATTGAGATGGCCCAGCGTCACACAGTCCCATGCGCTCCATGGGATGCCCTTTTGGGAGCAGACAGAACAGCAAAACATGTAGTCGTATGCTTAGCGTTTTGGTTGAGAGAGGAAAAGGCTGTAGATGAAGGCCTGTCTGTTACTGGTGGGCAGTAATTATACTTCTTGAGGGTCAGAAACAGCTCGAAGGACCACAGGCAGAGCATAGATTTTTCTTGATCGTGAACTCCGGCAAACATGTGTATCTCATCCTCGTCCCAAATATGTGTTAACTTGGGTGCATGTTCGACTTTGGATTCACTGATACAACACACAAGGGTACAAGCACACGAAAACTGTGGAATATTTTGATCATTATCTATCATGCAGGCATTACGAACTCGCTAAATACATTAAAAGGCCCATAGACCTAAGCACCAACAACAGTGACCTTGTGAGTCTCAACAATATCCCTGCTGCTGAAGCCAAGGTAAAGCGAGAACTCGCCCTTGGGGATAACCCACTGCTGGCTAATGATATCCCAGTAGGACAGATCACGGCGCATGAGCTCGAAGCCCACAGTCTGGCTCTCACCAGCCTCGAGGTACACCTTCTCGAAGCCACGGAGCTGCTTGGGAGGAGTACCAGCGGGCGTGCTCTCGGGGAAGCCGACGTACAGCTGGGGCACACCGGCGCCAGCGACGGAACCGGAGTTGCTGAGCGAGATGGTGACGTTGTAGATTGACTCCCAGAGAGCGGGGTTGCCGCCGGGCATGATCTTGCGCGCCTCGGGGTGGGCGGTGATGTTGGTCTCGAGAGCCTCGGCCTTGACGTCGGAGATGTTGAAGGTCGTGTATGAGAGACCGAAACCGAACTCGTAGCGGACGGAGATGTTCTTGGCGTCGAAGTAGCGGTAGTCGATCTCGAGCTTCTCGTCGAACCAGGATTGCCAATCAAAGTAGCCGGTGGTGTTGATGGCGGTGGTGGGAGGAGCGTTGTAGTCGGAGCCGTTCATGGCGATGGTGTAGGGCAGGTGACCGCTGGGGTTGACGTCGCCATACAGGATGTCGGTCAGCGAGTAACCGGACTGCTCACCAGGGTAGTGGGCGGCGAGGATAGCGGTGACGTTCTCATGATCAGCCCAGGGGAGGGTATTGATACCAGAGGAGTGAGTAACGACGACAGTGTTGTTGCACTTGGAAGCAACGTTCTCAACAACCGCGTTGCCGTCCCAGTCAACGTTCAGATGCTCACGGTCAGCGGCCTCCTCAGCCCAGGTCTTGAGCATGACAATGCAGACGTTGGGAAGCTCGCCGATCCAGAGGTCATCAAGATCGCTCTCAATGATCTCGGTGTTGTTGAGGAAGTACTGAATAATCTTGGTACCGTTCTTCGCAGAAACCTCCTTGATGGCCTGGAGAGGAGTGACGAGGGAAGATACGTGACCAGTACCAGAGCCACCACCAGCGAGGAGAGTTCCGTACTCGTAGTTCTTCTGGTTAAGCTGCTTGTGGGGCTCGGAAGCATCGTTACCGAAAACGGCGATGTTGCGGGGGCTGTTGAGGGGAAGAGCACCCTTGTTCTTGAGAAGGACAGTGCCAGCAGCGCCATGCTTGCGGATGAGCTTGCTGTGGTCGCCACGGACATCACGGCTGGACTCGCCAGTCAGGTTGAACTCACGGGTCCAGGTGTCGACAGGGGAGAACGTGTTGAGGGCAGGGGTGCTGGGGTCAACAGTGGGGAAGTCCTTATCCTGACCGAGCCAGTAGTAAGGAGTCATGATACGGACAATCATGTCATCAACTCGGGTAACATCAAGGGTACCGTTGTTGACAGCGAGAGTGACGTTGCCACCGAAGAAAGAGGGGGCACCGAAAGCCGTGCCGTAGGTTCCAAGACCACCGGGCATGTTCATATCGAGACCAGCCTCGATGGAAGCAACGCCGGAGTGGACCGCACCCCAGTCGGACATGATGTAGCCCTGGAAACCAAGCTCAGTCTTAAGCAGACCGTTCTGGGTAGCGGAGTTCTGGCAGCCGTACGAGCCGTTTATGCGCTGGTAGCTGCACATGAAGGCAGCAGCCTTAGCCTTGACGGCGTTGGCGAAGGGCCAGAGGTAAAGCTCGTGCATGGTGCGGTCATCGAGGTTGGAGGAGAGAGCAGCAACATCGGTGTCAGTAGTGGTACCGTTCTTAGTGTAGACGGGGTTACGGGCAGTCTCCTGCTCGTTGGCGATGTAGTGCTTTGCGGTGGCCTGGACACCAGCATCCTGGTGACCTGTGATGGTCTCCTCCATAGCAACACCAGTAAGGTAGGGGTCAGCAGCAAAGCCTTCCCAGTTACGGCCAGCATAGGCAGAGCGACCAAGAGGTCCAGCGACGGGGCTGAGAGCAACGTGAGCGCCCTTAGCCTTAAACTCCTGACCCATAGCATAACCGCGCTCGTGCATCAGGGTTCTATCCCAAGATGCGGCAGCGGAGACACCAGCGGAGAAAACACTGGCGTAGTCGGCAACACGGATGGCCAGAGGTCCGTCCTGGAGACAGAGACCCTGGAAACCAAGACGAGGAATGGCAACGATGTTACCAACACAAGGTCCGGCCTGACCGGTGACCATATCAGCCTTCTCCTCGATAGTGAGCTGGTCAACGAAGGCACGAGCCTTCGCGACAGCCTCCTCCCAACCACCGGTAGCATCGGCAGAGATGTTGGCTGCTTCCTGTCAGCTATGTGGAGGCGAAAAGTTCTTCGTACTACTTACGAGAAGGGTAAACAGCAGGCGAGTGGCCACGATCACCCAGGATGGTCGTGTTCAAAGGCTGAACATACGAGAACGCATCTTCAGATCTCGAGCCAGAGTCATATGCCTGAGCATTGACAACCGTCAGAACCGCAAGTGCTGAGAGAAGGGCAGCCATGGTGTGGAATGGACAAGTTGATAGTGCCTTGTTCTTTCAAATGATCGTCCATACCGGTCCTTATATACTCTGAGATGCAACGAAGGCACGTCCACCTCTTGTCGGGTCGGCAACTCAGCTTTCCTGGTAGTCTACATGGCAGTACCATAGCTGCCGACCCGAGGTTTGACCGTGTGAAGAGATAGAGGGCTTGGAGGCTCCAAAACTGGGGCTTCCAACGTCATCCCAGTGTTGGAGAAGCACTGCCAAGGCGTAAGTGCAAGTCTTGCCAACACTTCGGCAGTAGTTTATGGTGCGTGACTCGTGCCGAGTTCGCTGGGAAGACGCCCGAACGGGAAATCTGTATGTAGGATTGGGGCACCGTGATCGTCAAGCATACTGTCGATGAAGTTTCATCACCAGCTCTGGCGAGTCGTCTTCGCTTCGTCAGCGCAATTGCTGCTTTTGCAGCAGTTTTTGATGGTTTCCAATGCCCGGCATCCTCCATGATGGCAGGTGCTCGTCTCCGCACAAACCCATCGTCGGCCTCCTCTTTACGACTCGTGATAGTGGGAGGCAGCGATGTCCATGACAGCCAGAGCCGCATCGGCAGCCCTCATCCTTGCCCTGGGACAGCAAGCATCGCAAAGAAGAGCCGTACCTGTTGCCGTGACATCGTGTGAGGTCGGTGCGCACAGAGCCTCGTCTCGCGACCTCGTGGCTTGCAAAACCTGAGGAGCCGTCAGATGCACTAGCGCCCGGTTGAGTAATGACTAAGCCCAGATGAAGCATCACGCCCGCAGATTGCACGTCACTTCGCTCAGTCCCCACACAAAACTCCCCGCGATTCAATTGCCGGTGTAGAGCCGTGCCCAGTGGGGTGCATGTGGGATCTCCAGACGTCCAGCTTGCTCTCTCGTGCTCGTTGTCTCGGGGCGAAAACCTTCGCAACGTGGAGGCTGGGTTGCAGCGCTTTCATGAAATGCGGGGCGAATACCGAAATTCGACCGCTGCAATGGCAAGCCTAAAGGTGATCCCAGTTCACGAGTACACAACACCCTGGTAGTATAGGTCCGCGACTCCGCGGTATTGCCCCAACTGACTCCTCCCCAACGTGCTCAGGAATCCCCGCAGTGTCGCTAACAAACATGTGCGTGAATAGGAAGCATGCGGCCGACAATGGGCGATGGAGGATTTGCCATTACTAAGAGAGATCACCTCACGACCTGGAGAGATTCAAGACTGTTGTACGATTATCGAATTATGATGCGCTAGGCGGGAGTATTAAAGTTCAGTATGATCAGCAAAAGCAGAACCCCACGCCCACGATGGTGGGTGATAGTGGCCCGACTGAAGAAACAACGGGTCTAAATTTTGAGCCTCAACGGCAATGACAAACCGGGAAACAATATGCCCCACATCCTACCACATCCTACCATTACGCTGTGTCCTTCTCCCCAGAGCGGTTTCCGGGGTGCGCACCTTGCCTTGCCGCGTCACCGACACCATCTGCGGCCTTCTCCGCTGTGCCCTTTGCCTTCGCACCCTTCTTGGTCTTGTGGAACTTGGCTGTGAAGTTGCTGAGGTTGACAACGCGGAAAAGCCAGTATGTCAGGAGAGCGAGGAAGACGTTGAAGCCAATGAAGGCAAACATGATGCCAAAGTTTCTCCAGCGTTCGCTGTAAAAGATGTTGCTGCCAGCCAAGAACTGGTCGGCATTTGAAAGAGCGCAGTATTGGCACGATGCAGTCGCATCGGGGTTCTGAATGGTACCCATCGCGGCCTGAGCGTAGGGACCAAGATACTGACCGCATGTTTGGCCAGACGGTGGGTCAAAGATGGAAACTTCTGTGGAGCTGCATGTGACCTCGCGACCTGCCAGCATAGTGGAGACGATACCACTAATCCAGTACGTGAACGGCGAAACCCGGTACATGAAGATCCAGAACCCTGGAAGGTTGCTGGGGGGCTGTAGAACACCATTGAAGAGGATGGACATAAGAGTCAAGAGCGAAACCAATCCGGACGCTGTCTCGGCATTTGGTAGAGCAGCAATGGTCATGGCTGCGAAAGACGAAGTGTACACAAGGAGCTGGATCGAGAACATAAGAACCAGGCCCTGGCGCACACTTGCCTGCCCCGCACCGACGACTGGGTAGTAAAACGATGCGAACATCAGAACACCAGCGACGATACCGTATGGCAGCTCGACCACAATGTTGGCGATCATGAACGCGATCCAAGAATAGGCCTTGCTGGGACGTTCACGACTCTCGTAAAGGTCGCGCTGTGTGATGAAGAGCGGCTGGATCTGCTGAACCAAGGAGGAGAAGATGGTGGTCAGCATGAACACACTGAAAATGATGTTCTGCATGCCAGCTTGAGTACTGTCCGCACCGTAGAAGGAGAAACCGATGAAGAGACCAGCGACGACGCAGAGGGCAATCTTGGCGAAGACGTATTCGGGCATCCTCCAGTACTGCTGGAAGACACGGTAGGTGCACTCCCAGATCTGGGTCCAAAGTGGCATAGCAAATTCGGTGCCACCAGTCTCCTCAGCGATGTCGAGATCGGAGTGGCTTGTCTCTTCGTGGATCTGATCGATCTCGCGCTGCACTTGCTTGGCCTCCTCGCTCTTCTTCCAGACCTCAAACCAGTCTTCTCCTTGGTCGTTCTTTCCGGCGTTGACGATCTCCAGCATATACTCCGCGGGGTTCTCGTCTTCTCCACACTTGCGAGCACCACTGTTTTCAAAGTAGTGCAGGAGCTGCTTCGAGTTGTTTCCTATGGGACCAAAGTAGACAGTCTTTCCGCCCTTGGCCAGGAAGAGGAGGCGGTCAAACTCCTGGAAGAGGATAGCGCTAGGCTGATGGATAGTACACAAGATGGCCTGTCCAGCAGATGCAAGCTTGCGCAGGAATGAGACAATGGACCAAGAACTCTGACTGTCAAGACCAGAAGTCGGCTCATCGAGGAACAGGAGAAGCTTAGGTTTGGCTGCCAATTCTACGCCAATGGTGAGTAGCTTGCGCTGCTCGACGTTCAGCCCCTCTCCAGGTACACCAACAACCGCGTTGGCGAAGTCTTCCATATTCAACATCTTGATGACTTCTTCAACATAGTCATACTTCTCCTGCTTCGGTACTGCCTTCGGTTGGCGCAGAATAGCCGAGAAACGGAGTGCCTCGCGAACAGTGCTGGTCGCAAGGTGAAGATCCTGCTGTTGAACATAGCCTGTAGAACGTTGAAAGCTGGGATCGAGAGGCTTGCCGTTGACAAGCATGTCACCGGTGATGACGCCCATGGTTGTTCGTTGAGCGAGCGAGTCGAGCAGGGTCGTTTTACCAGCACCACTGACACCCATCAAAGCCGTCAAGCTTCCAGGCTTACAGTAACCAGAAACATGGTCCAACAGTCGACGAGGCTCGCCCTTGATCTCAATGTCATAGACAACATCTCTCCATGTGAAAACGCCCTTAGACTCCTCGATGGCGCTGACATCAGTCTCTCCACCTTCAGCCTGAGCGGCAGGCTTGGCCGAAGCCTCTTCAGAAGACTGCTTGCCACCCTTCTCCTGCATGTAGGCGGGAACATGGCCACGCTGAAACACAAGCTGCTCAGCAGTGTTGCTAGTTGACGAGTTGACTTCAACGGCGATGAAGTAGATGACCATGAAAAAAATAAGGAAGCCAATCAGAATGCCGACGTTGCGCCAGACGTGAGAGAACGAGTACTCGTAGGCGACCGCAATGAAGTCGTCACCGGAAACGAATGTCTGTCCAGCAGTCGCACCCTGCGAGTTACAGATGAAACTATTGCCAGTTTGCGTGTAACCTGGTCCCATTGGAATGAACTGATCGCAAGGATATTGGACACCGTGGAATTCGTTGGCCACTAAAATCTCGAAAGCGTAGAACACTGGATTGATCCAGCGAATCCAAGAGAACCAAGGATGCATAGATGGAATGCGGATGACAAAACCAGTGTAGATGACGAGGAAGAGCACCAAGACACCTGCTAACGCCATGGCTTGTGATGCAGTCTTCGTCAAGGCAGCTGTCGATCGGAAGATGGCAGCCATGACAAAGGTGGCAATGTAGGTGACAAGGAAGTAGAGGAAGAATTGACCGGGTGTGTACCGAAGCTGAGCGAGAAAGTACAAGACGATGTTGAATACCGTTGCTTGCAGGAGCTTGACCGGGATATCCGCAACGATGCCCGCTATGGCCTCTGTAGCTGGATGATAGAACGCGTAGGAGTTGTGTTTCTCAACGATGGGCCTTTGAGAGTACAGGCCACTGATCTCACCGATGGAGGTTAAGGCGTTGAAGAGGACAGCCAAGAAGAGAACAGCACCACGTCCCTGGAAGGAGCTCGTGCCTTGCGAATGACCATAGTAGATGGAACCGACGATAAGGGCCATGACGAGATTGAGCATTGCCTGGGTAGCGGTGGAGGCGAAGTCACCCCAAATGCGCTGATAAGCTCGGACAGTATTAAGCTTGATCTGCATGGGGATGCTGATAAGGTAAGGAGACTTGGGACGGGCGTGCTTGGCCTGGATGTAGTTCTTCTTTTGGCGGAACTCGTGAAGTGTGGAGTGCTCGCCAACAGGATTCTCCTGCTCGAACTCCTGAATCTCTTTGAGCAAGCTCTGGTATTCAGGTGATTCACGCCAGTATTTCTCGAAGTCCTCTGGTGTGCGAGGGACCTTGTTCTCGTGGCCCTTAGCGGGTTGTCGCTCGTCGGGGTTGGTAACAGCAGTCAAAAAATCTCCAGTAGTCTGGCGAGGTGGGCAGTACCAGCCTTGACGCTCGAAGTAGCTTCGGGCTTTGTTGGCGGGACCGAAGTAGATCTGGCGGCCTTCATACAGAACTGCTGCTTTGTCGAAGCAGTCGTATACCGATTGCGAAGCTTGGTATATTGCGACAGCGGCGGCACCGCCAGTCATGTCAGATCCAATGCGCAATGAGCGAACGAACTTGAGTGCAGTGGCCGAATCCAGACCGCGGGTACTGTTATCCCATGACGCGAAGGGAGCACCAGCAAGCAACATTTCAGCGACAGAGACACGCTTCCTCTCTCCGCCACTGACTCCGCGAACGAAGTCGTTTCCGACTTTGGTATTGTATGTATGTGAAAGGCCAAGCACAGCCATAACGACTTGCGCGCTGTACTTTGCGAAATCCTTGCGAGAGGTCTCGTGGGGACGGTGGGACGGGGTACGGACGGCGGCAGCGAATTCTGGAGGTAATCAGTGATTTAGTGTACGAGCTTGAGAGCTTCTCAAACTCACCGAGCGTCTGACCGACCGTCAGATGAGAGAAGTGCTTGTCAACTTCTTGGTTGTAAACCGTCTCTCCCTTGAACTCCTTGATGACCTTGTGCTGCTTGATGCCGTTATAGTGAATCTCAGATCCGTCGATCTCGAGGCCATGAAGTTCTCCAGTCAACGCCTTTAGCAGAGTGGAACAACCGGACCCGGGGCGACCAAGGACGACACAGAGTTCACCAGCCTTGATAATACCATCAAAGCTGTGCAAAATCTGCTTGCGCTGCTTCTTGCCGAAGCTAAAGAACTCCTGTGGTCGAATGGGTGCCAAGAGCATGTCTGTGACCGTCTTCTGCAGCTGCAGTGCTGCGCCTGACCCAAAAACACTAAGATTCTTGTAGACAACGGACAGTTGCTTCATCTCAATGCCCTCCTCCTCGAGGTAGTGCTTGAATGAGCGCAGGAACTTGGTGAGATCGAACTGATCACTGCCGGGATCCATGGAGGGGTCGTTTGGCTCTGCAATGCTGTGACGAGTCCCTTGTCTGGACATGCTCAAGCTTGTCAGAGCACGCTGAAGGTCTCTCCTTTCCTGGTTGTTGATCTTTGATTTCGTGACGGTACGCTCCATAGGTGAGCCCGCGCTGTCATCTGCATCTGAGATCTTGGTTTCCTTTCGAACGCGCTGACCGTTGGAGCCGTATCGTGTGATAGAGGAATCGCTTGAACTCGCTGTTGCGACCTTCTCAAGAGGCTCTTGATCTTCAGCTCCATCTCGAAGATACTGATCATCATGTGCTGCATCTACGCGGTTCTCCGCAGCATTGAAGAGCCCAGCGCCAGCGCCAGCTCCAGCTCCAACACTGGCCGCTGCTAGCCCGCCTGCTGCATTGCTGCCAGATGTGTGCGTGTCACGCTTCTCGGTACTCGGAAATGGTCCGTAGCTACCACGTGATGTCGAGCGGTGTACCTCTGTGTGATTGGATGATTGTTGTCCATCAGGAAAGTATGTTTCGCGCCCAGATTCGGTTCGTAGAATGCCATCGAAAGGGTTCGCTAATTCGCTGACTCGGGATGTGTGTTGTTGTGATTGAGAGGTCGTCTCGTTGTGATTTGTCGATGTTGTGGTGTTCTGCACCTGGTCGCTGGATGACATGTTGGTGAAGTCACCGTGAGGTTGGTGATTCTGAGCCATGGCAGGCAACGGCAGGTGTGAATGTTGAAGCAGCGTTCGTTAATGATCGAGATGACAGCACTGTTTGCAGAATAATAATCAATAGTTAACCCTTCTCCGCCATTACATCAATGCACAGGTATCCATCTACTCGGATCGCGGATCCATGTGTTGTCCGCTGTTAGCTCTTGCACCTGCAAACGGACGAATTGGGCGTCACACAGAAGCTCCATCCGATAGGGCAGGTCTAAGGCCATCTTTACGCTAGGGCAGGAAGATCAGGATGAAAAGAGCTTGATTCTGCGCTTGTAGACGCGTTGTCCGCTCCAGACTCGCATGCTAAAGGGTTGGTCCCTGGGCGCCGAGGTGGATTTCAAACGTCGGAGCGATGACGTCGATGACGGATGTCGGCGGAAACAGAAGCTCATGATTTGGCCTCAACAGCCTGGAAAAACCATAAAAATGATGCGCCACTGCAGCAATCCGTGAACTCGACCAAACTGTCGTCGCCAACGGTTGCTGCGAGGGCTCGATGCAGCCAGGTGGGAGGCATGCGCAGATCGCCAAAATTAGTCTGGTGGCACTTCGCTTTCGGCCTCTACCGAGAGGCTTGAACGCACTTGACTCGCATTCCGGACGACTGCTCGGAGCAGCTCAGCCTTGCTACAATATGGTCTTTTTCATTCGTACGATGTGCAGTTCAGCATTGAAGTGCCGGACAAAGCACAGCGTATGCGCGCTCCGAATGTACTCGACGACTCACTCACAATGACACCGCCACTAAATAACGTCGTCTCACGCCCAGAGTCTTCGCGAAGCACGCTGCTTACTCCGCAGATGGAGGTGTGACGTTGCCGCGGACTTGGGCCTGCAGCCCTGCGGATGCAGCCGAGCGAGCTCTTCCCTTCACCATGGCGAACGTCACAGCGCCTTAGTCTTGAACGCCTGACTCGCAGCAGCTAGCGCTTCACAAACAATGAGTCTCGACAACTATCGAGCAGCTGTCTGGTAATCTTCTTTGCACGCATTGCTTGCGCATGTTACAGGTTACTGCCAATACGCTATTGTGTGCTGTCCCAAACTTCACGCCCAGAAAGCTAACGGTCCGACCTCGCGTTAGGGAAATTGAATGCATTCATCCAGTAAAACCCAAAGTTTGCGCTCAGGGCAATTGCACGTGTCCATCTGCTGCTGACTTCGGCTCGGGACCACAACTCGAAAGTGCTGTAGGTTGTGGCCCTTTTCGGAGGGGCAGTGCAAATATCATAAAGCTCCGTATGTAACACGCAGGAAATTCACGGACGAACTCTTCTTCTTCGTTCAATTCTGGCAATACAAACGGGGCCGCAGAATCACGCGTCCGGGCTGCCGAAGCTCCGTGGATGACGGCAGAGGCGCAGCAGCCACACAAATGGCCGGGCACGGATCTTTCGCGTAGGGCTGAGCAAGGCTGAGATCGAAAATACCACACAAGTAACGGATGTTGCCCGGCACTGCTCCGAGCTCCCCATTGCAGCGAAGGACATATACATTAACAAATTTGTTGTAGCCGACAGAGAGTCTATCCGCGCACCAGTAACGCGCCAATAACCACTGACTACCTCCCAGCTTTTTGGCATTCGGAGATGTATCCTACCTTACTCGCGGCGCAAGAGTCCGAGACACCCCGTAACGACTCGAATTCTCTCGAAGGCAACGGAACAGGCTGTGCTTTCCGAGCATATGCAGCTACTTGCCATGGGGACAGTGATCTGACATCTCGGACATCTTGGCATGAAGGTGTCTACAAGATGTTGATTATACCGAGGCTTGTCGGTCAAGTAGCTGCCTTCAAAGCCTACGCAAAATAAACAAGCGTGATACGGCCTCTGACTACAAGAATGCCCAACGTCTCGGTGGCCTTGTGTAGATATCTCGCTTCTCCACTGGTCGAAACTGCACTACCACCATGGCCATGACTTCTGCGTCTTTCTCGGTCCGCAATGACCATCTCTGTACGATGCTCAAGTGACCACGTTGCGATGGAGAACATATTTTATGCCTACACACCTGCGTTTCTATCCAGTGTTCTTATTCTCTTGTCAAAAGCAGCTGCGAACTTGCTTATGGCTGTGTTGGCTGTTGTTCTTCAAACCTGTGAGCATTATGCCATGCCTGCAATCAGGTCTTCTTGTCCCACAGAGAAATTCAAAAGCAACGATAGAAGACCATATGTCCGCTCTGTCCGTCGCGTTTCCAGTTAAAACCTAGTTCGAAGCCTACGATGACTTCTGGAAGGTACTCAGAATCACGGAAGAGTCACATGAAGTCGTCCGAGCTTTCTACTAGCAGACCCAAAAGATGGAGAATCCATGATCGTGACTTACTTTGTACTGGGAGCAGGGTAATACACTCCTGCTCTTGCATCATGCACGGATACCATGTCACTCTTCACGTTTCCTTCTCCACAAACCTTCCACGAAAGCCTCCTAAAAGAGAAGGAAGGCATTCGTAAGTCTGCGCCTTCCCTTCTGCTCAAAACCTCCTGGCGATATGATGAAGTCAAAATCGAGATGTTCTTATTCATATTGAAGTTAAAAAGCAGATGCTGAAAGCCACATGAGCACTTCGTCCATATTCTCCTCTTGTCGAAAGAGCCATCCGCTCAACACAGGAGTTGTCCACTCTTTTTGTCCTGTCAAGGGAGGAGTAACCACTATGCTAAAAAAAAAAAAGGAAACGATCTTGCTAAGGCTCTATAGATTCTAAGGTGGTATAAACATTTTACTGCCTTCGTCCTCTTCGTTGCTCACACAAAATACTCTGGCAGACTTCGCAAAATTCAGCGCCCAATGCTTCATGCGTTTCTAGCTATCTATCTACCAAAACAAGCTATGGCGCATCACATGTGCAGAAAACCACAATCGTTTTGTCCTATGCAAAGAACGACAAAGATGTCAGTGGCTACGTTCTGAGCGCTATGTTCTCAACACTGTTTATTGGAAAGGATTATGGACCCTGGTATGTTCGTGGAATCCTGCTCTCTCAAACGACCAGGGAGCTTCTATGAAGCTCACGATGTCTTTCGCCAGCAGATGCGTTTCTCGCACCCCTTGCCTAGATGCTATATGAATATTCTGTCTGCCCAGAAATCTTGGCTCTTCAAGCCCACTTCTCACTCCATTTCGAAAACCACACTAGGGTACCGCTGCAGTGTTAAAAACACCACCAGAGTAAGATTACACCGCATATTTAGGTAAAACAGTCTATTTACACAGAACCTTTATCTTTTTTACACTACACCTCTAGGTAAAATAGTCT
>SWKW01000238.1:0-39224 GCA_011058865.1 Didymella keratinophila
ATTGCTGTGTTGCAGTATAGCGTTGCACTGTTATGTTAACAGTGTTCGTGGGGCGCTCGGTGGGGTGGGGCGCTCGCTGGTGAAACACGTTATCCTTATATTATATACCTAGCTTAATCCTTGTCTACTTAAACAGCTTAAGAAAGGCTTCAATAGTATTATAATTAGCTGCTATAGTATATATACTCTTAATTATTTAGCTAACTATTAATATAACGTGTAAGTTATAGGTAATAAAATAGAGTACCTATAGTTACCTAAGAGGCTTATAGTTACTGTTTATGCATAGAACCTAGGTAGCTATCTTATGTATGCGTAAATAAGAGGGGAGCTGTATATATAAGTCCTCTTCTAGTATCTACTCTACTAGAAAGTGCTCTTACTCTAGCATTAATTACTATTAATTTAAGTAAGCTATTATATTAGGTTAGTAACTGTTAAGGTATTTTTATAGTATTAATCAAGGCACGTCTTATACCTGTGCAGCCTTTTACTAGCTTATAAAAACACTAGAATTAAGATCTATAATAGCAGATTATATAGCTAGCTTATAGGTATCTGTACTAAACGTGTAATGTTAAGAGTATAGATAATTAAAAGAGAGTAACGCGTTGTGGTGGGGTGGCCAATCGCTATATCTGGCCGAACACTATATGGCTGAGCTTAACGTTATGGCCAAGCTGCAACACCAAGAGATTCGTCCAGTGCTCAGGGCGCGGGAGCTAGCCCTTTCACGAACTGTTTTCGCGCTTCTCGGGATGCGCGACTCACCGTGGGCGCCGTTGGTGAAGGGCTGACATTATACTAACCCGTTTTCGTTTGCACCGGGCGAACATTCGTCCCTTGTCTGCGACGCTTTGCAATGTTAGGCCGCCTGAAGCCATGCGCGCATTCCTCGTGTGAGAGCACAACAGCGGGCGCTGTGTCAGTCACACCTGCACGTCGCTGTGTCGCATCAGTCCCGTTCCGTTGACCGGGTGCAGCTACCCAGATTGCTGGCAAGCGAGCAGAGTACGGCATCAAGAATAGGAGTGTCCAAATTGGAATCTGGCGTTGAATGGGAGAGCGCAAGCCAAGACCGCTCGCTGTCCTTGCGCTCCGAGAACCAATCTAGACTCCAGCTTCGCGACCAAGCGCTCCGCAAACGTGAGTCGATCGCTCTCATTTTTTGTGGATCTTACGGAAAGTGGGACACGTCAAGAATCGCAGGCCAAGCAACAGAAGGCTTGAAATGTCTTCATGGGTAAATTGTAGACATCAACATGACTCCCACTCGGTCACCAGGTTGGGCAGGCAAGATGTGTCTTTGGTCCGTAAACATCACTATCGCGAAGCGCCAAATGGGGTTGAAATTTCGTCCGTCGATAGTTGACAGAAATGGCTGCCTAAAGATCTAATTAATGCGCGGGTGATCGGTTGGAGATTGGCTGAATGCGACTTGTGGGTTGAGCAAGGACTTGACGAGCCGTGTTCGCTTCGTGAGAAGAGTCGGAGCGGGCAGCGCAACTCGTCCGACCTCCGATTTTGCATCTGTTTCATCCGTTTCGAGTGGTCATCGCGTCATTTGTGTGCAGGATCGCTTCGAATTGAGCACAGGTCAGGCAGCTGCTGCCTGTGGCCCGGTGACTTTCCTAGGTTTGATGACAACAGCACTGGCTACTATCACCACGATGCTGGCGGGAGGAATCGCCCGACAGCTGGCGCACTGGTGACTCTTTCGCAAGAACATGCCCCTTGCGAATGATGCCCAGCCCGCTACATCAGCCTCATGTAACCCAGCGATGCAGCAACAGATTATCTTTCGCACGTGGGCACTTGCTCGACATGGATCTCGGGAACAAAGCAGCTATACAAGGTTGACAATATGTGTTTTTGCATTCGATGGAACTGTTGCACGTCTTGGACTAATTCCAGCGCCCGACTTCCGCCTGTTGACGGCTTATTCATCATCATCGCAGGATCGAACATTTGCTCCCGACTGTTGAATTGTCGGTGAGCATCGCAGGAAGGTGCGACCCATCCCAATATGTAGGTCTTACTCAGCGGACGTTCGCTTGCGCCCACTTCCACACCCTCTGAATGTATGCCTCATCGAGCGGCTTGATGTCCCTTAGCACCGGTACGTGCTTCTTACTCGCCTCCATGGCAAATTGGGGCCTTTGAACTGAGCTGCCCTGCGCGCCATCCCCATAGGCCTCTTTCCAAAGGCCCAAGAGCTTCTTCGCTGGATGCTCGCTGTCGCTGTCCTCCAATCGCTTAAGCCAGATCTGGGGCGACACAATCTCGAAGTCTGCGTTCTTCTTCAGCCAGAGCAGCATGTCGTGCCATGTGGGCTGACGATGTGGGTTGAGAACGTGGTAGACTGGCAAGTTCTCCTGTCCGCAATTCTCCTCTCGTGTCGACTCAAGAAACGCTTGTGCCGCGATGTCGACGGGCAACCAATCCAAAGCTTCATCCCCAAGATCAGGTAGACACTTAATGATGTTTGCAGTGCTTAGCATCATGGGCCAGGCCTCTTTCGTATTCCAAACCCCTGATGTCGAGTCTCCAGCCAGTTGTCCAACACGGACGACTGCAATCCGGCCGCGCAGACTTGTCCGTCTGTCTGCTTCAGCGCAAATATGCTCCGCTACCCACTTTGACCGTGAGTAGCCAAGCGGAGATGCAGAAGACGGGTTGCACAGAAGCTTCTCGGGCCAACAGCCGGACTGATCTAGCTCGCCATTCATAACAGCGGCCGTAGATGAACAGTATGCAAAGCGCGGGGGGGTAACGCGCCCTGCGCTCAGGGCAAGATCCAAAAGGTGTCTGACACCAGCAATGTTGTCTTTGGCAAAGCTTCGTAGCTTGAGGCGGAAGTTGACCGTCCATGCAACATGAATGATGCAGGTCACTTCCCTGGCTAGCTTATTGTAAAGCTCGTCGCTCAAACCAAGACGCGCATCGCTGAGCTCAGCTGGGATTACCTTAACTTCCTCGTTCGTCCTATCAGGCGTGAGTAGGCTGGTCAAGCCCCTTTGCTCGAGAGCTTTGCTGACGCGTTCCTTCGCCGCATGCTCGTCTGCGCTTCTGACCAAACAGTACACTTTCTTGGTCGTTTCTGTCTTCTGCAGTAGATCCAAGATGTGCGCTCCGAGTGCACCAGTCGCTCCGGTCAGAACCACCACGTCGTCCTTCTTGCCGTCCTCACTCTGACCGTTTGTAATGAGCTGTGAAGGACTTGCGTCAAACGAGCCGTACTGCTCTACCAAGTCTTTCATCAATTGCTCTTCGTCCTCCTCAATAGCGCCGGTTTCGCCATGTCTCCTTCGCAGAACGTAGTCCGTCAGACGCTTGATCGATCCACAGTCTTCGATGATACTCATTGGCATGGGCTTGTCGCAATTAGGTATAAGTCCCCTTAGGCGAGTGCGGAGTTGCATACACGCAATGGAGTCTACACCATAAGAGAAGAGGTCCATGTCGTCCGTCAACTCAGCTGATCGAGATGTGATGGACTGTATCAGACCCTTGAGGTGCTGTGGCAGTTCATCGTCAGAGACGTGGACCGACTCATTGGAATTCTGCTCGTCATAAGCGCGATTGATGATCTCCTCGAATCTGGCTTCAGCGACTCTGCGAATCAGAGTCCCTTTACTGCTCTTCTCGAGTGGCTCCTGGTGTGGCAGAGGAACCAACATATGGTGAGGTATCCTAGCATGGTCCTGGCTATCTCGATTGAGCTTCTCTATTGCAGGCCTGATCGCGTCAAGTAAGTCTTGGTCACTCAATCCGCTGGCTTGGCTAGACCGAAGCAACAGCGCCCCTGGGTAAGGCCTGTTAGTGCCAAAAATCAAGACGTCTTGAAGATGTGGTGATGTAGCTACAGCATCCTCAAGTGGAGCGGGATCGAACTTCTTGCCCGTGATGAGTGTAAGCTGCGAATCGGCGCGTGAATTGTACATCCAAGCATCCGGGACCTTAGGGTGTGGAGCAAACAAATCCGCGGTCGCAAAGGAACCATCTGCGCGATTTTGTTTGGCCTAGACCTCAAGTCAGACATATAGCTTCTGGAAGACAAGCAACACGAACCATATGTGGCCAGCCCGGCTTTATCACAAGCTCAGCCAAACCATCGTCTCGTGGCTCGAAACTCAGGAGCTTCGCTGGGTTGTAGTTCCGCAGATACTGCCAGTCGTTGTCCGCCGAGAAGTCGCGGAATGAGGACATGACGAAGCCGCACTCAGCACTTCCAAACCTTGAGATCAAGTTCACGCCACTCTTTGCCAATCGGTCACCGACCTCTGCTGGCAGCGCCGCACCACCAACACCAACAATTTCCATCTTTTGCAGCAGAGACAATCCCTGCTCATCCGCTTCCATCATCTGTAGCACGTATGGTACAGAGGAGAAGTATTCGACCGCTGGGAGACCCTCAGTGGATGAGTACGATGCCGCCATCTCCAGGCTTTTGCAGATGTTGTGAGCTGTGATTGGCACATCTTTGCCAGGAAACAGCCAAATGAGAGCGTTGCTGGTCCACGCTCGAAACAGATCTGCGATGCCTCCATGGTAGAGGGGTGTTGTGGTGAATGTCGCCTTCCCTGGTATCCTTGGAAGGTGAGGGAGCACGCCCAGTCCTGCTCGATGTGACTGTGGTATAGGCTTTGGCAGCCCTGACGAAGTTCCGGAGGTGTGGTGTAGATAAGCGACCGCAGTTTCCTTGAGATTGGGCGTCTCGAATGTCGTTTCCATGGCCTCGCTGATGACTTCGTAAATGTCTTCCTCGTCCTGTAAGGGCAGCAATTTAGCATCGAAGCTGGGCAGACCCTCCTCTTTTGCCACGCTGATAGTCTGCTCAGCACGTTCGGCATGTGCGGTGTCGTAGAAGAAAGCGGTTGCTTCGCACGATTTGTACAGGTGCAGAATAGCGGCAGGTTGGCATTGTGGTGCGATGAGTAGTACTGAGTAGCCCAGTCTCATCAATGCCAACCATGTGAACAGAAACTCTAGTGAGCTATGACACAGCAGCGCTATAGTTTCTGGACCCTCTGGTGAGCTTCCAATTGTTCGCCTCAATCTACCCGCAAAGATGTTTGTGCCTTGGTCGATCTCTGCAAACGTGAGGACTTTGTAGGTCCATTTCTCCGTTTGTGACTGGGGTATAGGAAATCCTACAGCTGGGAGATAAGGGTGGTGTTGTGCCTGGTAGTTCACGAACTGGCCGATGGTCGTATACGGATTGGGTTGGCTTTGTAGGGTAGCCGCTTGGCCCAGCGTACAAACGAAGTAATTGGTCTGCATGGTAGCAGGGGATAAGATAAAGAAGGAGGAAAACTACGCCTTGATCAGGGCCTCGTGATAGGCTTGCACATCGAGCGTAAGGGTACTCGACCTCGCGTACAGCGCTGGAATGAAGTTCCTGGGAAGCGCTTAAGTCGTGACATCATCTAGGTTCTGGATTTAGCGAGACAGTGGAGGTCTTGCATAAAAACATCCTGTCAGGATCCTACACCTGTACTACATTTCGAGAAACACGTGCCCTACGGCGAGCATCAGCAACTGGGATGTGATCCAGCCTCAGAAGAGTGATATCCAACCAGCAAGAAGGAAGGCGGGTGCACGAGCCACTGTTTCAACATGCGGGGAAGCTGCGCCGCATATCTCAACCTCAATGGGTGGCTGAGCCGAGCAGTGCTGCTCTAGACAGACTGTTGCACCACATCTTGCAGAATATAGAGTCCAAAAATTGACTGTGTTGCCAGCAATCTGTCTGCATTAGTACACACTCAATGTACTGACACAAACCTTCAACTCGGCACCCCACCGCTTGAGTGTCGAGGCTGTCTTGACGGACACACTGATTGTTGACGTCTTGAGCGATCCGGCAATAAAGCAGTCCAACCAGCTCAGAATGACCGACCTCGAGCGTGCCTATCCGCAAACTCATTGGTGGTCTTTTTCTAGCGTCGTCAGCAGATTACGCGGATGCCGCATCGAACGACAACGTCGCCCGCATCGTTCAGACGTCTGCGACACGACACGCAGTCAGAATTCTTGAGGTGATGATGCTGTCCCTCGAGTTGCCGAGAAAGCCGGTTGTAAGCCACATGTACCGAGATTTGGGAGGCAATCGATCCGTCTCTGCGAGGCTCTCGCCACCTGATAATGAACCTGGCGACTACAGTAGTTTTGATCTTGCAGCTGGCTTTCTTCTGCTACCTGAGAGACTGCTATGTGGCAGTGTGCTTTCCTGTGAAGGGCTCGACCATCGTCCAGCAAAAGAACGCGTAGATATAGGCGCTGAGAGTAGCCTTCGAAACAAGTCGCAGGAAAGCCACGCCACTATGGCAAGAACCTCTACGATATCAAGGAGAAAAAAGAACGCTTCTAGAGAGGCAGGACGGATATCGCATATCAGAGTGGTGGGCAATTTCGGCTGGGGAATATTAGGTTGGCGTGCACCTACCAGCCATTATGATCAGGCGATAACAAAGTTGTACCTGTGCTCAAGACGATCAGAAGCTTTGACGAGCGCAAAGTCCTGCTGCGTGCTCGTGACACGGCGCTCGTCGTCACTAAACAGTCAGGATGCACAGCTACCAACCTCGCGGTAAGAAGCGCGGTATATGTACGACGGCTGTATCTTCTGCGGGGAACACCAAGACCAGCCACCGGCAAACGCTTGGTATGCGGGTGTACGCATCCTGGGCGGTTTGAGCGATTCGCAGGGCTCCGAAACGCGGCGTTGCGAAGTCTTGATGGTGCGTGGCAAGACTGCTGGTGGTGGCAACCGCACTCAGCTCGTGAGCGACTTTTCTGGCAATTTGTCAAACAGGAATGGTCCACGGATGGTGTTGAGTTCGCGCACCTAAATAAACCGTGCGTCCTCCCGAGGCTTTGGGTGGGGCGCGCTATGTCAGGTCTTGTCCTGATCGGGCTCCCATGCTGGAAAAACTGGCAGGTGTTGACGCTCGACGCGTCGGCCTTGCCTGTCCAGGTCGTGTGTTTGTTCCTGCCGGCCACTGTCGCGCACCACGCCCACTCCAAGGGAGGCCGTTTAAGACTGTGCGACATCAAACAAAAGGATGGTGTGCATGCAAGGCTGGCAGCACTGTGACGGCGCCGATGATGCAGTCTGTGGCTGATGTGGAGCCCGGCCCGTTGCAAGATGCCTGTCCGAACACTGGCACGCTTGGGAGAGCCGAAGTGTCAGTGGTTGGGGTTCCCATGGAAATGATTGTTGAGCACGGCCACAACGACACGGCTTTCGGTTCGAATGCATGTTGCCCCAGACCAAGCAATAGCTTCCCGCCGTCGCAAGTCGACTCTTTCTGCGCGCTGTCCGTCCTGGTGTGCGTCACTTGGCGCGTGGACCGAAAGAATGCACAGCCAACCGTGTTCACTAGCGTGCGATTGAGTGTTGCGGGCAATGCACGGTGGCCATTCCTTGAAACGCCGTCTGCAAGAGAGGGAGCAGTCATTGAGAGCTTCAAAGCAGCGCACCAGCTCGATGGACGTCAATTGTCAAAGGAGACAAGCAGCAACAGATAGATTAGCCGTGGGCAGCAATTTCCGCCGCGGTGAAGGGAGCAAGCGCGTCTGAGCGTATCTTTATGATACCCTGCTTCGGAAGCTACATTCAATGAAGTACTTGCACTAGTGCAGAATAGTGCAGAGCAAGTCTGTGCCGCGTATCATTTAAGACGCCTCGCTCGCCCGACACACCCGCGTCCCAGCACCGCCTTTCTCATCCCAGAAAACAGCCCGCATCACAGTAAGTTGCCTCTCTCCGCAATTGCACGCCGTGGACGCGCATGGTCTCCACCCATTGCGCTGTCACGCAGTCTCTCCACCGCGCAGCTGCTCTCCACCGCCGATCACTGTTGATCTCCCGCTGACTCTGCTCTCTCTCGCAGGCATTGATACTCGTTGCGCAATACAGCAATTCACCATGCTCTATTCATCTGTCATCGTCGCCGCTGCCTTTGCTGGCTTTGCGGCTGCCCAGAACAACACCGTCATTCCCTGCTGCTCTGTGCCTCTGACCCAGGTCCCCGAGGACACAAGGCAGTCATGGTGTGACGCCCAGGAGAACACCTGCGTCGACCTTTGCGGTGGCCAGGGTGACATCGCCAGCAATGGCAACACCTGCGACGCTGTAAGTTTGCTCCAGACTGGTCTCAAAACAACCTGCTAACGCCACTCACAGTCTACTCTCGACTACACTTGCAGCTGCTCCAACGGCACCACCATCTCCGAGGATGTCATGAAGACCTACCAGCAGACCGTCCCTGCCCAGATGTGCTACTTCTGGTACGATGCTTGCATCAACGCCACCATCGGCGCTAACGGCGAGGGCAATGCTGCTCAGCAGTTCCAGTGTACCCAGGCTCGCAACAGCGAGTGCGGTAACACCACCTTCGACGAGTCCTCCGACGGCTCTTCCTCCCAGGCCTCCGGCTCTGCTACCGGCTCTTCCACCGGCAGTCCTAGCCGCACTTCCGGTGCCAGCGGCTCTGCTACTG
Source organism: Didymella keratinophila (assembly GCA_011058865.1). Taxonomy (NCBI): domain Eukaryota; kingdom Fungi; phylum Ascomycota; class Dothideomycetes; order Pleosporales; family Didymellaceae; genus Didymella; species Didymella keratinophila. The sequence continues at coordinate 8,508 of SWKW01000238.1, forward strand.
GCTCCAGCACCGCTGCTGCTTCCTCTGGCGCTGCCGTCATTCTGGGCACACCTGCCCTGGCTGCTGGTCTCCTCGCCGTGTTCGGCCTTGCCTTGTAGGAAGGTCAACTATCTCAGCGTAGGTAGCGGGCCGGTCCCCATAAGGTGGTTGTGGTAATAATGGAGGAGGATATAGTCTCACGAAGTTATTTGGCGTCACGTTGCGAGGTCTTGTAATCTCACTTGCGCATGACACGGAGAAGGAGAAGCTCGATGAGCCTTAATGCGATGATATGAAGGACAACACGACTTGCAATACCCCAATCAAAATCTTCAACTTTTCAATTATCTGCTCTTTTTGCCTGTGACTGTGAAGCTTTGTTGCGTACAACCTCGCATTTGCCCAAGTTGCAGGTCAATGCACCCATGTTGCCCTTGTTGCGCGCCTGTCAACAGGCCGGCTGCATCCGGCAGTTGCTTCCATGAAGTTGTGTTCCTTCTCAGGGTCTCTGCAACAAACAAACGAACTTTGGAACCGAGCTGTCACTTGCATCAAGTCGCTGCATCTGTCAACCGCGGTCGCTGTCACTTTTTATCAGCCTCGTTGCGGCGCATCAGTGTCATTGGTCAATTCGTCTGCAGCGTTGATCAGCTGGCTCGCCCCGACTTCCGGCATGCATAATCGATAGCGATTCGCAAGGGTGTTGAACGAGCTGCATCATTCAACAATCTGCAGTATCTTGCCCAGAGAGCTTTGTATGAACCTCATCTCCGACGCCCCTCCTTCCAAGCACCATCGCCCACTGTAGTTGCGATCCTCCAGCTTGTCCGTCGCGGCTTTCGGTTTCACCGCATCACAGGCAGCCGAGGCTCGAGTATTCCTTCCGCTTCCAGAAGCTACAGGTCTATCGGTGCGTGGCAGCTGAAAACTTGAGCCGCGGTGTGGCTGGGCGTTACATTTCTGACTTCTTATTCTCACACAGACTTTCAACTCATAAAAGCTGGCGTTCTCGAAGTTTCTGAGGCCATTGTCCTTCTCACCGCGTTCGCCATTGAGCTACGTCAGAGCTTGTCACCGCCCCATATTCGCAGAAAAAGCGCCGACGAACGTCAACACCTACACCAAACATTCGCGGAGGAACGACGTCCTGTACAGAACCATGGCGACGCTCAGTGCCCAGCGCAAGCACAAGGTGACCATCGTGGGCTCCGGCAACTGGTGCGTCTCATTTTGCGTCAATTGCAGTCTGCAATGATGCGCAAGGAAATGCAGGAATATATGATAGGGTACTAACGTATACGAGGGGCACCACAATGGCCAAACTTGTGGCTGAAAACACCAGGGCCAATCCCTCTCTCTTCGAAGAGCAGGTGCAGATGTGGGTGTTCGAGGAAGAGTACACAATTCCCAAGAACTCGCGACACTACAATGGCTCAGATAAGCCCGAGAAGCTCTCTGAGCTCGTCAATAAAGTACACGAGAACGTCAAGTACCTGCCGAACATCACACTGCCGTCGAACGTCATCGCGAACCCCGACCTGGCCGATTCCTGCAAGGACTCCACGATGCTCGTATTCGTGCTCCCACATCAGTTCATTGCCAGGACATGCTCTCAGTTGTCAGGCAAGATTCTGCCATATGCTCGAGCTATTTGCTGCACAAAAGGTGTCGACGTGAGCGAGAAGGGCATCCAGCTCATGTCAGAGGCCATTGGCAAGGGTCTGAACATCTACTGTGGTGCACTGTCGGGCGCAAACATCGCTTCTGAGATTGCCAAGGAACTTTACTCAGAGACCACTGTCGCTTACGACCCACCACCAATGGACTCGCGTCACCCAACTCCAAGGGGGTCACCAAGCTCTTCGCAGATCAACTTGATCAACCCTGAAATCGAACCTGGCAAGCGATCCGCCCAGTTGACCCCCTTGCCAAACGAGTATCCTCCACTTTCTCACGAGAACATTCGCAAGCTCTTCCATCGCCCTTACTTCCACGTACACCTGGTGAACGACGTCGCTGGTGTATCTCTCGGTGGAGCTTTGAAAAACATCATTGCTCTTGGGGCTGGCTTCGTCGATGGTCTCGGCTGGGGCGACAACGCCAAGGCAGCTGTCATGCGTGTTGGCATCCTCGAGATGGTCAAGTTTGGCAAAATGTTTTTCGGAGAGAGCGCTCGTACCAGCACATTCACAGAAGAGAGCTGTGGCGTGGCTGATGTGATCACGTCATGCTCGGGTGGCCGCAACTTCCGCTGCGCAAAGATGGCCGTCGAGCGCGGAGAGTCCATTGGCGCCATTGAGGAGAAGGAGCTCAACGGGCAGAAACTCCAGGGCACCAGCACTGCCATTGAGGTAAACCAGTTCCTGAAGGCGCAGGGCAAGGAGGCGGACTTCCCTCTATTCACTGCAGTCTTCAACATTCTGGAGGGTAAGGCAAAGCCTCAGGATATTCCTGAGCTCATTGAGCCCAAGCATTGAGCGTTCAACGTCTTAAGGAGGAGCGATCATGTGGAGTCGCATACAGGTATACGGATTTTTAAGCAATACCCACTATAGATTTCTAATGAGCCCGCGTTTGCGGTTCTTTGTGGAGAAACAGCGTTTCAGCGCAGATTCAATATCATGGTCCACATCTTCGAAACGCGTCGCGGTGAATTGCACACGATGCATGCATGGTGCTCATTGATTGTGACAGCGCACAGCACATGTTGACGCTACAAAATGAGCAGAGCCAAGGGCTGGCAACATACCCAATGCTCCATCAATACTGTCAAACTCCGAGCACAATGCAAGTCGCTGACAGATTGGCGATTGGCCCATGCTGAAGGACCTTGGGTCAGCGCAGTGAAGTGCAGTGCATAATTTAAGTCTTCAAGACGTAATCGCTGTCATGAGAAGGAGAAGAGTATGGCAGCATATTGAACTTCCAGAAAAAAGCCTTCCGTATTACAAAAGTGCAAATATGAGCGCCTTCTTGTGCGCAAGGCTGCAACCTGCCTTCACGCGTGTAAACACCGATGAAACTCCTTATCATCGCAGATCACCCTGCATCCGCAGAGGCTCTGCTTAGAAATGCGGGAGTACGTCGGTACCCAACGAACGATCAGGGATTGCCGCCAAATTTCTGCGGGACGATCACCGCAGGCTTGTCAGACATCGCCTTTTCACATCCACCACTTGATTCAGGAGACTTGTAAGAACCCATGTTCCGGCGCAGTCATGCAGGGACAGAACCGTAGTCAGCGGTTGCGTGCCGATATAGCGGGTCGAGGTGATTGGTAATGTCTGTCGCACTTGCTGAGTTTGTGCGTTAGGGGCCGTTAGAGCTCAACAAAGTACCGGAATTGCGAGATTTCATAGTGACGTTGTGAAGTTTAGACGCGGGCAATGTTTGGTAGGGCTCGGCAAGGCAATCGCGTCTTCATCGTTTTACGGCATGACGACAGTGCGATTTTGGGGCCGGCGTTAAGTCCGGAAAATAGTAATGTCAGCGAAGGGTGATTACGCTCCCTTTACTATCTGGTACTTGAGTGCCATTGCGCTCCTCTCACTGTTGCTTCGCTCTAACCGCCTGCGCGTCAAACCATCCCTCAGTACTGAGCTCACTTGCTCTTGCCCAACCCGGCGTATCGACTACTTCCAGCGAGACATTTGAACCTCAGAAATGTTGTGGGGCTCTAGTCTTCAAGATCCTCGCGATCAGGATCCCAGGAGAAATCCATGGCATAATGAGAGCCAGTACATCGAAAATGGACAAGAAAGAGTTGCAACTGCAGATGACAGCAGCGACAGCAGTAGTCCAGACGGTGTCCGTAGGACTGGCACCTGGGGAGAACCCGATGCAGGCAGGTTCGACCCTACCACTGCAGTGGCGGACATCAATGCTCTTCGAGAAGAGCTCGCGACCCTATCACGTACACGATCTCAGACCGCACGCTCGGAGCGAAACCATGACGGGCTCATGCGCACCATCAGCAGAAAGAGCACGCGCCGTAGTGTCTCTCGTCAAGCATCTCACGTATCGCACACGAACACCAGCGACTCCACCGCCGCAGAAGAAGAAGAGGCCGCAGGGGCTGCAGTAGCTGCAGAGAAGGATGATGATTTCGAGCTTGGCGACTTCATGAAGGAGGGCTACTTCGAGAAGAGGAAAGATGGAAGGTCAGCAAAGAAGGTTGGTGTCGTCTGGAAGAACCTCAACGTCAAGGGTGTTGGATCCATTGCAACCTTTGCAAAAACTGTCCCCGACGCGATCAAAGGGACGTTCGGCCCCGATCTCTACCGCATCATCACACGCTTCATCCCGGCTCTGCGCCTCAATCGCCACCGGCAGACTCGCACCCTAATTGATGACTTCTCCGGCGTTCTTAAGGACGGAGAGATGATGCTCGTACTTGGACGACCAGGATCTGGATGCTCGACTTTCCTGAAGGCAATTGCGAACAATCGGGAAAGCTACGCAGCGGTTGAAGGAGATGTATCCTACGGAGGTATTCCTGCGGAAAAGCAAGCGAAGCAGTACCGTGGTGAAGTCAACTACAACGAAGAGGATGACGTCCATTTCGCCAACTTGAACGTTTGGCAAACCTTACAATTTGCGCTCACCAACAAGACGAGGAAGGGACGGAAAGACGAGATCCCGATCATCCTTGAAGCCCTCCTCAAAATGTTTGGTATCTCACATACCAAATATACCCCAGTCGGAGACGAGTACGTTCGTGGCGTTTCTGGTGGAGAACGGAAGCGAGTGTCTATAGCAGAGACGCTTGCTGCGAAGTCCACCGTTGTGTGCTGGGACAACAGTACCAGAGGTCTGGATGCCTCCACGGCTCTTGACTACGCAAAATCACTCCGTATCATGACCGATTTGAGCAACCGCACAACATTTGTCACTCTCTATCAAGCCGGAGAAGGCATCTACGAGCAGATGGACAAGGTCATGGTCATTGATCAGGGCCGCTGCATCTACGAGGGACCAGCGAAGGAGGCTAAGCAGTATTTCCTTGACCTCGGCTTTTTCTGCCCCGAGCGACAGACTACTGCCGACTTCCTTACCGCGGTCACCGACCCGACGGAGCGAAAGTTCCGTGAAGGGTACGAGAACAGCGCGCCGAAAACACCTGAAGACCTTCAGCGGGCCTTTAGGAAATCCGAAGCGTACCAGAAAATCCAGCGAGATATTGCAGCCTACGAAGAGGACCTCAAAAGGAGCGACTACATCGACGCGAAGGAATTCGAGGGCGCTGTTGCTGAGAGCAAAAGCAACAGCAAACTCAAGTCGAAGTCTTCTCCCTTCACCGTCTCGTTCGTGCGGCAAGTTCTAGCTTGTACGAAGCGTGAATTCTGGCTCACCTGGGGTGACAAGACAACGTTGTATACCAAGTTCTTCATCATCATTTCCAATGGCCTCATTGTCGGTTCCCTCTTCTACGGACAATCGTTGGACACGTCAGGTGCTTTCACAAGGGGTGGCTCAGCGTTCTTCTCTATCCTGTTCCTTGGATGGCTACAACTCTCGGAGCTGATGAAAGCGGTTTCTGGTAGACACGTCGTGAAGAGACATGAAGACTATGCGTTCTACCGGCCGAGTGCTGTGAGTCTGGCCAGAGTCCTACAAGACATTCCACTCCTGCTGGCTCAGGTCATTCCCTTTTCTATCATCATGTACTTCATGACTGGTCTGGATGTCAACGCTGGCAAATTCTGGATCTACTTCCTCTTCATCTACATCTCCACCTTCTGCATCACATCGCTCTACCGAATGTTCGCCGCCATGTCGCCGACCATTGATGACGCCGTACGCTTCGCTGGACTGGCTCTGAATATCCTTATCGTCTTTACTGGTTACGTTATTCCCAAGCCACAGCTGCTCTCAGAGTATATTTGGTTTGGTTGGCTGTTTCACGTCAATCCTGTGGCATACTCTTTCGAGGCGGTGCTGACTAACGAGTTCTCGAACCGCGTCATGGAATGCTCGCCTTCTCAGCTCGTTCCTCAAGGCCCTGGCATTGATCCCGCATTCCAAGGCTGCAGCTTGACAGGCGCTCAACCCAACGCGAACACCGTCAGCGGCGCCTCATACCTGCAAACCTCGTTTGAGTACACGCGATCCCACCTTTGGCGCAACTTTGGTGTAGTCATTGCTTTCTCTGTTCTCTACCTGCTTGTTACCGTTTGGGCGACTGAGTTCCTCTCCTTCTCGAAAGGCGGAGGCGGTGCTTTGGTATTCAAGAAGTCGAAGCGTGCAAAGAAGGCCGTCAAGGAAGAGACAAATGACGAGGAGAAGGCTGTAGCCGGCGCTACGAGTGGTAGCTCCTCTGGTGATGGCACAAAGGAAGAGGAGGGGGCTCTCGCATCAATATCGAGCAGCGAAAGTGTCTTCACATGGAAGGATGTCGAATACACTGTACCTTACCAAGGCGGCGAACGCAAGCTTCTCAACAAGGTCAACGGATACGCGAAGCCTGGAGTCATGATCGCATTGGTCGGAGCCAGTGGCGCCGGTAAGAGCACTCTCCTCAACACTCTTTCTCAGCGTCAAAGCACCGGTGTAGTCTCGGGCGAGATGCTCGTCGACGGCAAAGATCTCGGCAAGGCCTTCCAACGCGGCACCGGGTTTTGCGAACAGATGGATCTTCACGATGGTACCGCGACGATTCGCGAGGCTCTTGAGTTCTCTGCTATTCTGCGTCAGGATAAGAGCATCTCACGCCAGGAGAAGATTGACTATGTCGACAAGATCATTGACTTGCTCGAGCTGCAAGATGTTCAAGATGCTCTGGTCATGAGCTTGGGTGTCGAGCAGAAGAAGCGTGTCACTATCGGTGTCGAGCTCGCAGCGAAGCCTTCGCTTCTGCTCTTTCTGGATGAACCTACCAGTGGACTCGACAGCAACTCAGCGTACTCGATTGTAACCTTCTTGAAGAAGCTCGCGGCTGCTGGTCAGGCAATTGTCTGCACCATCCATCAGCCAAGCAGTGTTCTCATCCAGCAATTCGACATGATCCTTGCTCTCAACCCTGGCGGTAACACGTTCTACTTTGGCCCTGTCGGTCAGAATGGCAAAGACGTGATCAAGTATTTCGGGGACCGTGGCGTTCAGTGCCCTCCCAGCAAGAACGTAGCGGAGTTCATCCTCGAGACCGCAGCGAAGCCAGTCAAGCGCAAGGACGGCACCCGCATCAACTGGAACGAAGAATGGCTCAAGTCTGACAACGCCAAGCAGGTTCTTCAGGAGATTGATCGTGTCAAGAGCGAGCGCAGCCAGAAGGCTCCGGCCAGTCAGGACGCTGAGGAAGAATCTGAGTTTGCCGCTCCGGTCTGGTTGCAGACTACAATGCTTACGAAGCGTACCTTTGTTCAGCAGTGGCGCGATCCTTCATACGTCTACGGCAAACTCTTCACTGCTGTCATCATCGGTATCTTCAACGGCTTCACATTCTGGCAGCTAGGGAACTCCATTGGCGATATGCAGAACAGGATGTTCACGTCCTTCTTGATCATCTTGATACCACCTACGATCGTGAACGCCGTCGTGCCCAAGTTCTACCAGAACATGGCTTTGTGGCAAGCACGTGAACTACCATCCAGGATCTATGGGTGGTTTGCATTCGTCACCGCTCAGGTTGTCTGCGAAATCCCCAGTGCAATTGTTGGGTCCGTCTTGTACTGGCTCATCTGGTACTATCCGACTGGCCTACCTACCGATAGCTCCACTGCTGGATACGTCTACCTCATGACGATGCTGTTTTGGCTCTTCATCAGCAGCTGGGGTCAGTGGATCTGCGCTTTTGCGCCCTCGTTCACTGTCATCAGTAACGTGCTACCTTTCTTTTTCGTCATGTTTGGTCTTTTCAATGGTGTCGTTCGCCCATACTCTATGCTTCCGGTGTTCTGGAAGTACTGGATGTACGTACTCCCCTGATGTTATCTTCAAGACTACACACTGATATCACGTAGGTACTACGTCAACCCTTCCACTTACTGGATCGGCGGCGTTCTCGCAGCGACACTAGATGGAATCCCTGTCCAATGCGCCGACACCGAGACCGCCATCTTCGACGTCCCGTCTGGCCAGACATGCTCCAGCTACGCCGGCAGCTTTGTCCAGCAATCGCCTGGCTACCTGCTGAACCCTGACGCCACCAGCGGATGCATGTACTGCCCCTACACTTCCGGAAACGATTACCTTGCGACTCTCAACATCCAAGCAAGCCAGAAGTGGAGAGATTTCGGCATCTTCCTTGCCTTCTGCATCAGTAACTGGGCACTCGTTTACTTCTTTGTCTGGAGTGTGAGGATCAAGGGTTGGAGCTTTGGCTTTGGCAAGCTTTTCGGGACCGTGGGCAAGGTTGTGGATAAGCTCAAGGGAAAGGGAAAGAAGAAGCAGGAGAGTAAGGCGTAGGCTTGGACAAAAGTAATTTTTAGTAAAAGCTCTGGGATCTTCGAAGTTTGCCTTCGAATTATCGACGTGGAAAATCTGCTTTAGCATAGCATAGCCACATACCACATGTTAGACCGCTTTCTCAACGCTTCGTTGGAGCACGGCCGTTGCCTGCCACGTGAATATTCGCCTCAAGGACGGGCGCTGCATGGAAGTAGAGCAAACCTGGAGACTGCCGAAGAGCGCAATAACAAGAGTCAAACAAAGCATACAAATATTCTGCATCAACCGAGGCACCGATATTGCACAACCCCAGATCAAGCTCACATGTCGGGGCACGCTTCAGCCCGATTGGGCCGCAGGCAATTTTTGACGGAGCCGGCTTTCGCGAACCACATCGTTGTCCGCCGCGGTCTACTTGCTTTGGTAATTTCGAAACAACCCACTTCCTCCACTTCTCTTCCGCTGCCACTCACACGCACACCGAGCCTCACCCGTGAGCACCTTGTCACCACACGAACGCCGTTTCCGCGCATACACACCCCGCTACAATCATGGCTCCTGGAAAGTGGGGTACGTCATACTCAGATTTTGTGCGCCGTAGACGATGACTGCACTGCGCCTGGCCACCACAGACACCGTGGCTAATCACCAACAACAGATGACGAAGAGTCTGGCTCCGACTCTGGCTCCCCTGCCCCCGTTATCGCCCGCCGCGGAAAGTTCGACGATGAGGAGGAAGACGATGTGCGTCAATCCATGCCCCGCGCCCGCGCCATGTTTGCCCCGCCATGAACAAATAACTGTACTGACACCCACCACAGGTCCTAGACTCATGGGACGCCGCAGAAGACTCTGAAGTCGAGCGCGAGAAGGCAAAGAAGGCCGCCGACGCAAAGGCCAAGGCAGAGGCCGAGGCCAAGGCCAACCACAAGACGAAGGCACAGCGCATCGAGGAGCACAGGCAAGCGGCTCTGCGCAGGAGACAAGAGGAGGAGGACTACGAGGATGACGATGAGACCGAGGAGGAGAGGCGCTTGAGGCTACGACAAGCCGAGCAGGAAGCCTCGCGTGCCCAGGCTGAGGAGCTTTTCGGCGAACTCTCTGTTGGCAAGTCCAAGTCCGCAAAGGCCATCACCGTCTCCGATTCGAGCGACCCCACCAACTCGATCGATCTCAGCGCCATGCCTCTTTTCAACCCCAACACCAAGGACCAGTTCCTCAAGCTGCGCGAAACCCTGATCCCCCTCCTTGCCAACAACTCGAAGAAGGGGCAGTACTCTTTGTTCCTGCAGGAGTTCTGCAAGGGCATCGCAAAGGAATTGCCTAGCGATCAGATCAAGAAGATCGCTTCTGGTCTGACCACCCTGAGCAACGAGAAGATGAAGGAGGAGAAGGCCGCCGAGAAGGGCGGAAAGAAGACCAAGGCGGCAAAGACCAAGACCACCCTGAACGCTTCTAGGGATGTTGGCCGCGCTGCGGACACATCTGCGTACGATAATGACGACTTTGGCGAGTAAGTAGAGATGATCTCCATCTGAATACCTCGAGCTGACAACGCTACAGTGACGACTTCATGTGAGCGGTCTTCTCTCAAGCTGAGACACGCTCTCTGCTACACCTCTTCCCGCGCCAAACACAGCAGCCGGGCAGTCATCGAGTCCGCGTTCGTGCGCACCCGTCGTCTGTTGTTTGGCAGCTTCCTCGGTTCCCACTTTTGCTTCCTCGACTGCTCTAGGGTGGAGATGGCATAGTTTTTCATGCATAGCGTACGACGGGTATGGAGTGCTGGGCAAAATGGATAGAAATTGCAGATGGATATATACTGCACGATCGATCTCTCATGCCTAACGTCAAAGACTCAGTCGCTGTCATCACTGAAGTTACATTCGTCTAAGTCAAATCCGGTGCGAATTCCCTGTGGCATATTTTTGGATAACGAAGCGAAATCCAGTCTTCCATGTGATGATGATGCCAAGTCGTGTAGCGAGCTCATCTCAGGCACACCCTGCAGACTCGTTCCTTCTCACACGAGGCACCTATTTCTGTCGCTCAGCTGCGGCTCGTCTTGCGCACAATGTTGTCACCACTGGGGCTGAAACGTCTACGAAAGCCCACAACATTCCCATGGAAGGCAAGAACTGGCGACGCGCACCTTCTACGGCTAACGTAGAAGTTTCAAACAGCTCAATAAGCTGTGACAGGGCGGATGGCTTGCAGAGAAAGGCAGCATGGGTGCTAAAAGTCCAGCAGATCAAGGCGACGCCGGTCTTGGGCCTTTTCTTTCAGAGATGCTGATGCAACACTATGAACTGCGCATATTGGCCTGGATGTGGTGATCAAAGTGCAGATTGTCAATTACTGAAGCTCATCGTGGAAGTGAGAGAGTATGTTGTTCATTATTGAGAGATCGGCAATATGAGGCTCGCGTGGTGATGTTACCCCACACTTGAACGTGTCTGCCATGCGGAAGGATGCCGAGCAGGCGTCTAGAGCGAATCCGTCGTCCCTCCCGTTATCTATCACAGCTTTGTATCCGCTTCACGTCAAGCCTCCAGGCTCGTCACGATGCAAGAGCTGCATCTTTCTGCACAGACCAGACGACATCTTGTGCCAACGTCCAAAACGCCCAAGCACTGTTGCTACGTGCGCCGCACCGTCGTATGGCGCGCTACGTGGATGCGTTGCATCGAGTAGTATCCGCTATCCCCGCTCCCACAACGGTGCTTTCAGCTTGAGGCTCCAGCACGGTGCACGCGGTGCATGGCATTCTTCAATCCCCATTTAAGATCCTGAATCCGTACTCCTGGGACTCGTCCCCGGATCTGCACTTGACCCACACAGGTTGACCCTCCGTTGCTCAAATCGCGCAAAATGCCTCGCCCAAAGAAAGAGGGTGTCATACCAAAGAAGAGATCGCGTAACGGTAAGTCAGCTCCGTTCACCCAAAGCCCTGCATGTACATCTATCCTTATTTGCTTAAGTCACAATACCTTACTCGAGGTTCTTTAAGCACAGCTAACAGCGATTGCCACAGGCTGTTGGTATATGACTCTATGCATGCCCATTATACACTCACACTCACCATTCGTGTAGGCCGTGCAAAGCGCGCAAAGTCAAATGGTGACTATGCTCGGTCGATGTGAATATCATATCATAATAACCTTACGACAGTGGAGAGGAAAAGCCCAATTGCTTGAATTGTGAACGTCAAGGCGAGCCATGTGATTACAGCATCCGACTCAATTGGGGTGGACGCACGAAGCGCGAGCCAGTGAACACAGGCTCGGGAGGATCGAGTGCTGCGTCAGGCAGCCCTTACATGTCGACTTTCTCGTTTGGGGATGATGCATTGCCATGGTATCCATCAACTCCAGAGGCATCGGTACCGCCAAAGACCGCAAATCGACATGATCGTTCCTCATCACGGAATTCGCCTCCTCGATCAAGACCGACTGCTGTCGATCCCGAGTTAGCCAGAATAGGCCAGCCGGCATCACATCTTTATGGAAGTGATACCGCATATCAGCAAGGTCAATTCTCCCAGAATATCAACGGACTGCCTGCGTCAGCGCCGCTCCACCAGACTCTTTTCCAGACCCAATTCGGGTTCACATCGTCAGCTCCCACTCTCGACAGCTTCACGTACAACAATGTTGGGTTTACAACCGTCAATGCAGAGGCACCTCTTTCTCCTCCATCAATGCCTCCTCCCAAAGGGTCAGGAGACTCAATGTATAAGCGGCACAAGACAAGTCATTCGGCAGACTCGCCTGCGACGACGCTCTCAGACGCATACTCTCCAAACACAGGTCCGCATACACCCTACAACCCATTTCTTACGATGCCGTTGACCCCGAACTCTTCAGTAGGCTCTGAAGACCCCAGCGTACGCTCCTCGGCGAATCATCACAGTCCGACATACTTACCTCCTGACCTTCGCCGATTATCTGTTCAGTCGCTGGTCAACAACACAAATGATAGCACCTCCCAAGAGTATACTTCGGACAGCGAGGCGAAACGACGATATCCAGTCATGGACTCCGTGTCCACAACCTACGGCTACGACCTCGGACTGCCCGACTTCGATACCCCACGGAATAAAGACGACTCCGCCATTGCCATCTTCAGCCCCGAGATTGGGACGCGTGAGCTTTACTCCGACTTCCCTTTTGACGACGCCGAACCACGCACCCGAGACATGGCTTTTGGGAAAGGCGGTTATTACGTCAAGCCTGTTCCCATACGTATTCCAAAATCGCTGGAGCCATTGCCGCCAATCCTCATGGAGAATAAGATGAACTTGCTCTACTTTCATCACTTCATTAACCACACAGCGCGCATCCTGGTCCCCCATGACTGCGAAAAGAACCCTTTCCGGCAGATCTTGCCAGAAAGTACGTACCTTCCTGCATCTCATGATGTGAAGAGAACTACCGTAACTGACTCTCGCGCAATAGTGGCCGTCCACGACCCCTCGATAATGAACCTCCTCCTCGCCTACTCTGCCTCGCACCGCGCACGCATGCTTGCGCAGCCCGAGCCCAGCAACCGCATCGCCCTGTGGGTGCGCGACGTCTTTCCCCAATTGCGGCTCGCGCTCTCCTCCAACCCGCACGAAGTATCTAACTCCACGCTCTGCGCCGTCATTATGATGGCGTCGCTCGAAATCATCGCTTCCAACACCTTCGAAGTGCCCATCTCATGGCAATCGCACCTGCAGATGGCACGATCCATGGTGTTAGCACGCGGCGGCCCGCAAGACATCGACAAGGGCGACCGGGTATCCTACTTCCTGGGACGATGGTTCGCGTACCTCGACGTACTAGGCTCCCTAAGCGGGAACAAGACCGACACGCCGCTGGGCAGCATGTACTGGAGCGCGTCGAACGCGGCCGCCGACTCGGAGTTCGAAATCGACTGCCTGATGGGCTTCACGAACCGCTGCGTCGGCAGCCTGGCGCGCATCAGCGAGCTGGCCAAGGCGTGCGAGCCGCTGCGCATCGACGAGCAGGGCAATATCCGCGACGACTGGCGCCCGACAAGCGATATCGAGATGCAGGCGCTTGCGATTCGGAACGAGTTGGAGGAAGGACTGACGCAGCGCCATGTCCAGCACTGCGTACATGCGCCTTCGACCGACTCGACTTCCTCCGAGCAAGACACCACGACCTCCTGGGACGCAACGGAAATCTACGCTACGAATGAGATGTTCCACTGGGGCGGGCTCGTCCATTTGTACCGCCGGGTCCTGGGCAAACCGGCTCACGACCCCCTCGTGCAAAGCGCCATCAACTCCATCGTCGAGCTCCTGTACAAAGTGCGCCGCGGCTCGAGCGCAGAAGCGTGTCTCCTGTTCCCCATGTTTGTGGCTGGATGCGACGCTCAAGACGCCGGGCATCGCGAGAAGATTATGGGTCGGCTGCGGGGCGTTGAGGGGTTTGGGATGACGCAGGTATGTGTGAATTCCCGTCGTTGCTTTCGACACGCAGATTGAATGCTAACGAGAACAGATTGATCGCGCGAGAAATCTTATGCAGAGGGTTTGGGAGACGGGGAAGCCGTGGGAGAGCTTGGTGAGTGGGGAGTTCTTCGGCTGAGTAAAGAGAGGTCGAAGGTTAGCCCAGAAACAGGCCTCGACGCCGATGTCTAGTGATGGTTTGGACGAAAGGAATGTACGATTTTGAGACGACTGATGCGACTATGTTTACGAAAGAGAAGGTTGGATACCCATAGACTGTATTTCCAAATCCAGATTTTGATATGTCATATGTCCATTTCTATCTTCTCCGTCTAGCTCACGCTGCCGCAACATGCCATATCCCAAATCAGTCAAGACACCTAATCGTGGGTTCTCGAGTTCTCGATCTTGGTGACCAGGATATCGCAAGCGCCCGCCTCGGTCAGCTTGTCCATGGCCACGGCAATCTGCTTGCGCTGCACCATGACCGAGATGGCGACCCAGCCGCTCTCCTCCAGCGAAGTGACGGTCGGCGCGCGGTTGCCAGGCGTGATCTGCTTGGCGATGTCGAGCTTCGAACGCTCGATGTTGTACGTGCAGAGGACGTATTTTTGTGCGGCTAGACAAGTCAGTCATTGAAGCATTCGTGTGTGTAGAAGGGAGTAGTGCTGTAAGGAAACGGAAGGAGGGGAACGTACTGATGACACCCTTTATCCTTGCTGTGATCAAATCGACCAGCTTGGGGTCCGAGGGGTGCTTCGACTTGATCAGGATCGCGCTGGACGAGACCACTGTGCTAATCGCCTTGAGGCCTGCAGCGCGCATCGTCTCGCCCGACTCGACGAGATCCACGATTCCGTCCGCAACGCCCAGCGCGCACGCTGCCTCGACACTGCCGCCCACATACTTGATGTTGGTCTTGAGTTTCGCGTCCTTTGCGTCGCCGTTGGTGGCGCCGCTCTGCTCAGCCTCCAGCTGTCTGAAGTATCGCTCGGCCAGGTTCGTGAAGCTGGTTACTACGTTCTTGCCGATGAGGTCTTCGGGCTTGGCCAAGTCGCCCTTCTGCGGGACTTGGACTTGCAGACTGCATTTTCCGAAGTCCAGGTCGAGGACTTCGACGACACCGGTTGTGGCTGTGGGCGGCACGCCGCATTCATGCTCCTCGACTTGGTCGCGGCCTGTGATACCCAGATCGACGCGGCCCTCGCCAACGAAGGTAGGGATGTCGGCGGCCGGGAGGAAGACGAGCGCGAGAGGGAGGTTCTTGACGAGCGCAATGTCAAGGCGCGAGTGGCGGTGGAACTGGATGTCGGAGCCGTGGAGGAGGTCGAGGCAAACTTGGTGGAGACGGCCCTCTGTCGGGAGTCAGACATGTCGAGACATGGGTCATTGGGAGTCTTACTCTTGGGAACCGCGAAGAGCAGTCGGTCGTTCAGGCTGTTGCCCAGAGTGTCAGTCATGAATGGCAAGCTGCGACTGCCCTGGCGCGCTCTCTGCATGATGTACTCCATCTCGTTCGCGCCATTGTCACCGTTCGCGTGAGGCATCTTGACGTCGTTCGGGAAGGAAGGAGGAAGCGGGGCAGCAGCACGTACGAGTTGACAAGATCCATGTTGTTTATGCTAGCACGCAATGCGCGGTATGGGGTGTTGCAAACAGCGGTGCGACGCGCGGTAGTCAGGCCTGTGTGTTTTGCGCGCGGGCTGTGACCGAATCGTGCGGGTGCCCACGTCGGAGAGTCTAATTGGATGCAGCTGCGTCTGGCGGAGGACGGAGATATGCGGTGCTGCAGGTGGATGTGGGTGTAAGTGGGTGGATGTGTCTTTTAGTAGTGTACAACTTTTCGATGACTGCGGGCGCGATAGGCAAGACGGCAGTGAGTCAAGAGTTGCAATTCCGCACGTGGAATGCTTCAATGGCTGCGGAACACCAGCAATGCCCTTCCAGCAGACTCGGTTCTCACTAGAACACTACTCGCTCGAGTCTTCACACCTCTCGTCATGCCTAACAAAGAGTTGCTCGACGAGCACCGAGTACGGCGTTTTTTGACGGATGACGTGCAACCACCAATCGATTTGACCCCGCCGTGGGGCATGCATACAAGCGAAGCCGCTGTCCACACCAAGCCAGGAACGTGCGTGATGTCTGGCATTCTGTCGATCGACTGACTGCACATGGCTCAATTTTGTAGAATCAGACAGTTTTGCGAAGCATTGACTTCTGTTTGGTACACGTCTTATCACGCTCAACATGTTGTGTTGCCTTGAACCTTCACTGCAGGCTTGATCAGTGGAGCATTTTGCTAATACTTTCCTCGGTCAAAGAGGCGCTCTCTCCACTAAACCAGGGGCAATGATTTGTTCCCTATGCATCTATCCTTAGTCAACCGTTGTATACACACAAGTCCTATCGTACATGTTCATACAGTTCATGTCCATCATCACCTTCTACAAAGCCTTCTCAGCCTCGTCAATGAGCCTCTGGACCTGGAAGTTCGCATCGCCAGTTGTGAACTGCTTCAGCAGCTCTCCCCGCACCCTACTCTCCTCACTCAGCACATAGAACTTCTGCATGCACATCACCAGCCACCTCGCCTCGTCCACACTGATACCTCTATTCTCAATCACCAAGCCTTGCCCGAGGACAAGATTGTGGCTGTTCGCCAACTCCTGATGGAACGTGATGGTTGTATGCGGGCTGGCGAACTCGCCGCGCAGCTTGAACTCGGCGAGAGATGTAAAAAGCAACGTCGTGGTGTCCTTGTGGGGGTGGGCGAACTGGAGATAGTGCAGCTCCGCGGCCTGCTGTGTCTGGCCGCTGGCCTGTTCGCCTTCTTGAGCCTCGACAGGAATCTCGCGCGGCACGGGTAGCACAAATGCAGGGTGTTGCTTGGCGGTCTGAAGCAATGAGGCGAACGCATTCGCAGGGACGGCGAAGTGTATGCTCTGTGGGTTGGAGGCGTGGCGCAGCCTCCACAGAGTCTCAATCTCCTTGTTGGGGAGGGTGCTGATCTTGGAGACGTCGAGGAAAGAGTCGAGCGTCTTGACGCCTGGTGGAGGCGCATTAGGGTCGCGGGGTGTCGGCGGCGGAGGCGGCGATGGCCATGGCGACGATGATGCAGACGAGGCAGGCGATGCGCTCGATGTTGACGATGGCGAGGGTGGAGGTGTCAGAGGCCCTGTTGCTCCGGGAACAACAGCCGCTTTTCTCAGCTCCTCAATCCTCTTCTTGTGCTTCTCCTTCAGCTCGGAGATATCCTTTACACCCTCTTGCTTCGCCTTCGAGGCAAGCTTGTCCTTGTACTTTGACAGTATCCTCTCTTCGGTGCCGTGTGTCGCAAGGAAGCGCACGTCTTGAACTTGGGCCCAGCGGCGCTGGAAGAATCGAGGATTTGATAAGGGCTGACGGAACGCGTGCCGCAGGGCAGGTATGCGGAGTGACATGGTTGTTGATGGTGTTGTCGGTCAATGACGAACTTGATGCTCGAACTTGAAGCTCGAAAAGCGCCATGGACTTCGGAGGACTGAGGCTCCCCATTGGCTGAGAATGCAGGGACCCGACTCCTTCACATGGTGATCTCTTTCCACTTCAAGACCGCGGCATTGCACCGAGTCAAAGTCGGAGATGAGTAACCACTCAACAGATTGGGAATAGATTGATGGTGTTGCGAGTGTGTCAAGTTACCCGGTCAATGGGAAGAATTTAAGATCGCTGTTATACGAGGCTGTACGCTTCAAGGAATCTGGACACATGTTGAGCACTCCAAGTCATTATCTCTGCCGTACGTCTTTTCTAGAGAGACGAGCAAGTCCTCACAGGCAGCTTCACACAAGAAACCTTCACATCCACGCGCTCCCTCGCCATTACCCGTCTAGCGTGGTATACTCGCGTATTCGTCACGTGGCTTGATGCTCGAAATAGGTAGACTTGCAGAGGGGACACATCGCCGGGTGACGCACGCAGATATGCACGCAATACTTCTGCCTTGAGGGCGTGTGCGTCTCACAGGCACGGGTTGCGTACTGTGGCTTTGGAGTGCAGGCAACGGGTGGATGATGAACAAGTGCCTTGTCCCATCCATCCATGTCTCACATTCGGCGTCGTTCCTGCGTGACAAGCTGTAGCGCCGTCTGGCATCCCGCCGCCCCAGGGCTGCGCCTGCCTCGTGATCGACGCACAAAGACACTTGAATGCAGGGCGACGTCTGCTTAGTCTTTGGCCCCGTTGCTCTGCTTCTGCCTTCACACGCATCACTTCGTATAGCGTTACCCAGTAACATACCTTAAGCCGACCCCGCAGCAGCGCTGCAAGCCATAGCGCAACCCTCCCGCGCGCCGGGCAACTCCACATTAATTAAGCGTACGATCCCAGACCTCGATTGATACCCGAACTCGAGAAGCTCCGAACTCCCTTTCTTGAGCCAGGCATGCTGCTTTCTACCTGCGCGCCCTGAGCACCGACTTGCGCCTTGCGACTCCCACGCAGCGCTTCCCGTACACGCTGGCTGCGCGCTGCTGCTTGGACCCTTGAGACCATGGGCCAGGTTGCGAGCAGAGCAGGAGAGGGCGAGTCGCTGTACCTGCGCGACCAGACCCGATGTACGCAGTCAAATCTACCGACCGCCCTGGAAGTGCGCTGCTAACAAGCCGCAGTCTCGATCGCTGCCTGCAGCATCACCAACGCCCGCGGCCGCACGCTGCTGAACATCTCGCCGAATGCCTTCCCCGCAACAAGATACAGCCCCAAGAGAGAGCTCGGAGACGAGAGCGTTATAGAGTACATCCAGGTACGGGTTTCACAAGCTTCTGGGCAAGGCGCAATGCTAAACATTGTTTGTATAGGATCCAGACGCACCACCAAACGCCGACGGGCCGCCATCCTTCCTTATCCGCTTACCGAACGACGAAGAGCTCACGTTCAATTTCACATTCATACTGCGCCAGCAGCTAGCAGTGCCGTCGAACTACTCGAACGTCTCGCCGAACACGGTTGCGCCGGCCGGGCTGATTGACACATTCATAAACGGCCTGACATTCGTATTTGCGTCAAGTTCCAGAGAGCTCGACAACCTGGTCACGCGCGAGTTTCACGCCAATCCCAACCTCCACAAGAATCCGCAGGTCGAACTTGTCGGGGACTACACTACGGGCGGGAGCTCCTCAGTCTCGTTTCAGTGGGCTTGGAAGTTTACTCCTCCCAAGACCAACGAGTGTCGAGGTGGGGGGTGGCGCACCAGCTGCAGCGTTCGTATACCATAGCTCTGGACTTGAACATTAGCTGACAGCATGAAGTTTGTAGAATACGATCAGCGGGCGCACAGATTGGAGACTCTTGCCAACTTCGCCTTTTGGGTACAGAGTATGTCCTGATGTCTTGGGAACCAGCATATCAGATCAGAAGCTGACGTGGACAGACACAGCAAAGAGCGCCCTCCAAAGTCCGAAGACTACACCACGATTAGAACTTGGCGTACCACCAAGACTGCGGGTGCCTTCAGCGCAGTCGATTGACTCGCGAGTAAGCGACTCAGCAGACGAGAACCGCGATTGGGATAACGTCCCTCCAAAATCTCCGATTTTCGAAGCTATACCCGAAAATGGTCTCAGTCTGGTGCCGACGCAGGCCACAGCGCTCACGAGCGCGTCAGTCAAAGTTGACGTTCTGCGGCCGGGAGAAGATCTTAGCCAGACCGATGATGGACCCTTGTTCAGAGCGACCATGAAGTCGTTGGAGCAAAAGACTGGAAATATGCGCATGCGATGGAAGAAAGTGCTGAAGCGAGCAGAATCCGCGATGGAAGCACAGGTCAATTGCAACAACGCCATGTCAGACCTCATGGATGCCCTTAAGGAGGTTTCGACATCCAATGCGAGCGCTGTGCAGCCTGCTATCGATCACTACTTCGACAAAATCGCGAAGGACATTCTTGCTTACGAGCGGTCAAATGCTACCAACATCCAAAAGCTCATTATTGACCCAATATATAAGCTCTATAACATCGACATCAAGCAAGCGGAGACCAAACGCAAGGACTTCGAGGAAGAGAGCAAAGACTACTACCAGTATCTCGGGCGCTATCTGGGACAACGACAAGACTCCCTGAAAGAGAAGAAGCGCGCGGAGACAGATTCGAAGTACCAAGACAAGAGGCGGAAGTTTGAGTTGAAGCGCTTCGATTACTCTTCGTTCATGCAGGATCTGCACGGTGGACGCAAAGACCAGGAAGTCTTGTCACATCTGACAAGATATGCGGATACGCAAGCCAACAATTTCCTCTCGACCGCAAAGATCATTGAAACTATGCTCCCGCAATTGGAAGCGTTGAGTCAGGAAGTCAGGGAAGCAGACAAAGAGTTCCAACTTCAAAGAACAGGCAGAGAAGAGAAGAGAAGGGCATTGGAGAAGGACAGCAAGTCGTTCGATGCACCTTCCTCGCATAACGTTCCAGCCATGGCAACCGCCAACGGTGCCGTACCAAGGGCGCCATCAAGCGCAGATGGCTCAGAACTTCCTGGGCGAAAGTCGAGTATAGCACCGGTGTTCCAGAGCACTGTCAGCCCACCGCCGCTCCCCACATCGACATCCTACATTAGCTCTCCTCAAAGCCCCGAAGCAAACAAGGCCACCCTGGCAGCCATAACCCCTCAACCGGACAAGTTCAAGGGCATTCGTGATTTGGAAGACCGGGCATGCGTGAGCGAATTGGCACCCGGGGCTCATCGTAAGGAGGGCCTATTGTGGGCACTGAGCAGACCGGGTAGTCACGTTGATCCCAAGGGTCTGAACAAGCAGGCGTGGCACAAGTGAGTAGTAGAGCCTCGCTACAACAGACGAATTGCTGACTGTCATATAGGTTCTGGATTGTGTTGGATCAAGGCAAGCTGTCTGAGTACACGAATTGGAAGCAGAGTCTTGAACTCCACATGGATCCAATAGATCTGCGCATGGCGTCAGTCCGCGAAGCGCGCAACGCGGACAGGCGTTTCTGCTTCGAGGTCATTACACCCAACTTCACTCGGGTCTACCAAGCCACCAATGAGGACGATTTGAGATCATGGATTTCTGCTGTCAACAACGCTCTACAAACTGCAGTGGAATCTGCACCAAAGAACGATCGTCCATCGACCGACTCAATACCAGGTCAAGTCCGTCGAGACATTGCATCAGTCTTGACTGGGAAAAGCCCATCATTGTCCAGCAAAGGCAACAACTACGGCGCTAGAGCGCCATCTAGACATGCCACAGTCGGCGATAAGCCCGGGTACAGACGCGAAGAGCCTATAGGCGATGATGGTAAGCTTCTTAGGCAGGTTCGCGAAGCCGATGCCGGCAACAGAGTATGCGCGGATTGTGGTTCAGAGTCCAAGGCCGACTGGGTGTCGATCAACCTTGGTATTGTCATCTGCATCGAATGCAGCGGCATCCATCGTTCGTTGGGAACTCACATTACCAAGGTTCGGTCTTTGACACTTGACGTCAATTCCTTCACGCCCGATATCATCGAAATACTGCTGAAGGTCGGCAACCGTGTCAGCAACATGATCTGGGAAGCGAGGCTCGATCCATCAATAAAGCCGGGTCCAATGTCAACAAGGGAACAGAGATTGCGTTTCGTTACGGCCAAGTACTCGGACCGAGCATACGTCGCTCCTATCTCATCAACTGTCTCGCATTACGGAACTCCAGATGAGACACTACTCGCCTCAGTTAAGAAGAACGACATCCAGAATGTCTTATACGCGCTTGCGTTACGAGCAAACCCCAACTCTCGAGATCGATCGCGAGGGACACACGCAGTGTTCCTGGCTCTTGCGGCCGCCGATCCTGCGTCTCCTTCTGCTGCAGCGTCCCCTGCGACCTCACCTGGTCGTGATGCACGACCATCAACACCTCAGCCAATACGGAAACCCTTCCCGGTGGCCGAACTATTACTACAGAATGGAGCAGATCTGCCTATCACAGCAGCGCCCATTCCATTGAGCCCATCCGCACGTCAATACCTCGACTTCAAAGCGGACCAGAAGGCGGGGAAGCGAATATTGCCTGTAGTAGCCGGCGGCCAGCCAAATCCCAGTGGAGACGTTCTGCCTGCGCTGCCACACATCACAGCCGGCAATGGTAGCACCCCTTCCGAACGGGCGCGTGAGCGAGAAGCGCGACTACAAAAACGGGTGTCTGCCAGCGGAAGGTTGGTCAAGAATACATTCCAAGATTTCACCGAAGGTAAGCGTGGCTCATAGGCTTAGCCGACGCTTACGTGTTTTGTTTGCTTCTAGTTTATACCTGCCCCGGGTGGCTTGCGGAATTGCGCGATGGGCGTCGATAGGATGACTGCGATGTGTACATGACCCTGCTGAGACTGTTGGCGGCTTGGGAGTGATCGATTTGGATGACAGATACTGCGTAGAAGGCTTTGGATAGCCATGATAATGTCTACACGATGCAAGTGCTTCTAGAAGCAGTCATTGAACTTATTGTTGAGGTTGAGTATTATTGGAGAGGATATATCCCTATTTTGTCAAAGGGTCCAACGCAGGTGCATGAGCATGCACGTATCGAAGTATCGTAAGCTAGCATGTGGCCCTTCCGGCACACCTCGCTGCGAGTCAAAAGTCTGACTCAGAGCACAACCCGGTGAGAGTGACTGTTCTTTGAACGCTGCTGTGTCATTGCCTGTTCTTGCTTCAAGGATATGGCAAAGAGCATCACATCACAATGATACCATGAAGTGTACTGGGCCCCAAATAAGAGCGCAGCTACGGTCATATGAATACAACGACTCACACGACTCATGCATTTGTGGTGTTGGTGGCAGTGAACGGGTAGCACACGTGACGGCCCCACTTCTCAAGGTCGCGCCAGGCTTGCGCACGAATTTCGCCAAAGTCGAATTTAAGACGCGGCGACCCCACCTTAGCAACGACAACACAAAATGGCGCCTTCATACGAGAACCTCCCGCTGGAGGATGACGAGTTCGACGAGTCCCAGATCGACTTTACCGATATCGAGGAACAGTTCCAAGTGCGCCTCGACGAGGGCCTCGACGCCTTTGTCGTTATCGATGGCTTGCCCGTTGTCCCCGAGGACAGCAAGGCCAAGCTCGTCAAGTTTGTGTTGAGGAAGTTGAACAGCGTGGGACGCGTCAAGGATGATGGTGTGCACATGCCCGTGAACGACGAGGGCAAGACCGAGGGGTATGTGGGAATCTAAGGACGCGCGCATCGCAGGCATTGTTCTTGCGACCTAGCGACCGCGCGGTCTGCAGGCAACTCCGTACTGACTGCCTTGCAGCTATGCCTTCGTCGAGTACAGCGCGCCCGCCGAGGCTATCGCCGCCGTCAAGCAGCTCCACGGGACCCCACTCGACAAGAAGCACACCATGGCCGTCAACAAGCTCACCGATATCGACCGCTACGGAAAGGAGGGCCGCATCGACGAGGAGTACCATGAGCCCGAGATTCCTCCGTTCGAGCAGAAGGAGCACCTGAGGTGGTGGCTGGGCGACGCCGACGGCCGTGACCAGGTCGCCTTTTACCGCGGCGAGAAGGTCGGCGTGTTCTGGAACGACAAGGAAGACCAGCCCGAGGTTGTCGTTGACCGCGAGAACTGGACAGAGTCTTTCATCCAGTGGTCGCCGCGGGGAACATACCTCACTTCGATCCACGCGCAGGGTGTACAGCTGTGGGGTGGCAAGGCCTGGAGCAGACAAAAGCGTTTCGCGCATCCCGGTGTCAACCTGGTTGACTACTCCCCCGGCGAGAGCTACCTGACCACCTGGTCGCACCGCCCGCTGCAGGTCGACGAGAACCACCCCGTCCCGTCTCTTTCGCTTGAGGAGGATGGCAAGAACTACATCATCTGGGACATCGCGACCGGCAAGCCTCTCCGTTCGTTCGCGACAATCGACGTCCCCAGCGGTGTCGATGCGGATGGCAACCCGATCAAGAAGAAGATGCAGTGGCCGACGTTCAAATGGTCAGCCGACGACAAGTACGTTGCTCGTCTGACTCAGGGCCAGTCTATCTCCGTCTACGAATTGCCCAGGATGAATCTGCTCGACAAGTCTTCCATCAAGATTGAGGGTGTTGTAGACTTTGAGTGGGCTCCTGCTACCCCTAAGCGCGAGGGTGTCAAGACCTACGAGCAGCTCTTCTGCTATTGGACTCCTGAGCTCGGCAGCAACCCCGCGAAGGTCGGTCTGATGTCCATCCCCTCAAAGGAGATCGTCCGTACACGAAACCTCTTCAACGTCTCCGACGCTAAGCTCCACTGGCAATCAGAGGCCGCCTACGTTTGCGTCAAGGTCGACCGTCACTCCAAGTCCAAGAAGTCTCTGGCCACAAACCTTGAGATCTTCCGCGTTAAGGAGAAGGGTGTGCCTGTCGAGGTTGTCGACTCCATCAAGGACACTGTCATCAACTTCGCCTGGGAACCTAAGGGCAACCGTTTCGTCCTCATTACCACTGGTGAGGTCGTTGTCCAGGCTGCCGTTCCCCCCAAGACCGCCGTCTCCTTCTTCGCCCCCGAGAAGCTCAAGGGTGGTGCCCCCGGTAACTTCCGCCACATCCGCACCGTCGACAAGAAGAACAGCAACGCCATCTACTGGTCGCCCAAGGGCCGCTTCGTCGTCGTCGCCGCCCTGCAGTCCCAGCAATCCTTCGACCTGGACTTCTGGGACCTCAGCTTCGAGAAGCCCAAGGACGAGTCCGAAAAGGGCGACAAAGAGCTCCTCGCAAACCTGCAGCTCATGGACACAGCCGAGCACTACGGCGTCACAGACATCGAATGGGACCCCACAGGCCGCTACGTCGCAACCGTCGCATCCGCCTTCCGCCACCGCATGGAGAACGGCTACCACCTGTACGACTTCAAGGGCACCCTGCTGCGCGAAGAGCACATCGACGGCTTCAAGCAGCTGCTCTGGCGCCCCCGCCCCCCGACACTCCTGTCCAAGGAGGAGCAGTCTGAGATCCGCAAGAACCTCCGCAACTACTCCAAGATCTTCGACGAGCAGGATGCTGTTAAGAAGAGCAGCGCGAACCGTGCTGTTATCGACGACCGCCGCGAGAAGCTCCGTGCTTGGAAGGAGTGGCGTGAGGAGGTTGCCCAGAGGCTCCGCGAGGAGGGCGCGGATCTGGAGATTGCGGCGGCCAAGGGTGAGACGCCTGGTGAGACTGAGGGTGGTGAGGCGGAGGAGATCGAGGAGATTGTTGAGGAGATCATTGAGGAGAGCGAGGAGATCCTGAACTAGATGCTCACTTGAGTCGGTAGTTCGTATGTAGACTCGGAATGTATGTATCGGAGATGATCACAGATGTATGGATGCCGATACACTTCTATGATTGCGGCTACCTGTTGCTGTTTTGACGACATGTCCAGACTCTCAATCATACCAATCCCCCATGTCTGCTTTTGCTTAGGCAGCTCGCAGCATATGGGTCAGGTCGGCGGCGATGGCGCTCCTTGCTCCATCGCCGGCCTCGTTGAAGCATCTCAACTTGAACGAGCTCAAAAGCCACAGATGTGACAGAGAGGGCTACCGATAGGCTGTCGAGGCTGCGTCTCTTTATTTCTGTCCCTCCTTCTGCAAAGGGTTGTATTGTTAACAATATCTTAGTGACAGCCCCCGAGCCATCAAATCGATCTCGAGCTATGGAGAGCAGTCTGAGATTTGGAGACCCTTTTCAGAGGCAATCCACGTCCTCGTGCGTCCTTTAGAACGGAGGGCAGGATGTACGTATTTTCCCGGTTCATGGCTCGGAAAGACATTTAGCCAATGCAGGAGCTCCTTCCCTCTCCATCTGATTACGGACACTGCCCTTGGGAGCTCAGTGCTGTCCTATGCGAGTCGGCCATCCCCTTTGCCAAGGGGCCGTGTCAGCTTTCATCATCTTTCATTTTGAAAGTTCTCTGTTCAGGGCACCTTGAGGTCACCGCGCATTCATCGGAGAAGAGCGAGTGTGAGGCTGGCTGATGATTGGCAGCACCGAACAAGGGGCGCCTTGCATTCCTTCCGCTCGTGACGCCACCTCATTCGCCGGATTCTGATCAGTCCAAGGCAGGCTGTAGATTGCTCCGGTTTGCGGAAAGAGTGTACTGACACCGGTCAGCCTACTTGAGTTCGCTGTTGTCACCTGCGCGGGCATCCTCTCGACGTCCAATAGGTCTACAAGCACGATACGACCCGGAACATCCAGAGTCCACACGTGCCAAAGCGGACCGCAAGCCGTCTGGATCGCCACTCGTTTCCAGCTGGGGTACATCTCAGATAGCAGACGGCTCTGTAATCCCTACATACTCTCCTATGGTCTTGTTCTGCTAAGCCGCCAGAGAGCGCAGATTCCACAGCTGACGCCGCAATTCTTCGGTTTGAATGAATGTATTGTTCGACAACGACACAAGCCTGGAGGTACACACTGCCACGATGACGTCTGTCCTGCGACGCGTCGGACTCATGACAGATGCAGACGAAGTCGTCGCTCGCGCGCGTGACAGATCTCTCTATCGAATGAAGCTATCAAGAGCGGACGCCACAGCAGGTCTCGTAGTGCGGGATCTTTCCATATTAGGTTCGTCTGCCCATGTCCCCGGCGAAAGTCTCTCCTTTAAACGGCGCGACTCGAGGGCGCTTGGTGGTTTTGCAAGACCGAGCGTCCAAGTATTAGGTACCTCCATGCTGTGAAACATTTGGAGCCTTGAAGAAAGCATGGACTTCCGATCATACGTGGATTTGCCTCATCATTGTAAGTTCCCTGCCCACGCATAAGAACCGCAGGTTACTGATCAATCTTCAGCAAATTGCAACAGTGGTGTCGAATCTAGCACTCTACCCACATCCAAGTGTTCTGCTTGCCGACCACCAGCGCCAATTTCAACACACAATCAAACCTTATTGAGACAAAGCTTACGGTCTCATCTCCCATACGACCAGGGGCGGCCTCAAGATTGACAGACCTGGTCGACAGCGGAGATCACCTTGCCCGCCACCGAGGCCTCGACATTGCGCAGGTGTGCTCCTGTCAGCATTGACTCCACATCTCGTAAAAATGCCCCGGAAGATTGGATGCAATGTCTCGAGGATATCTACCACCGCTGCTTCAGTGAGTAGGAAGTCGATGAGAACAGAGGGAAAGCTAATTCCACCAAGGGAGCCAGTAAGAAGAAGAACCATACATATGTCTGGCAATGCGTGAGTACATCTCTGTAAGGGACTGATAGACTAAGAATCTTGCTGAGTGTTCGAAGTGCTCCTGCGGGTACCCGTCGATACCATATAGGAGTGGCGCTTGCCCTTCTTGTGGTTATGGTCGTTGCGGCAATTGCAACATTACGAAGATTCAAGTAAGATAGCGAAGGCCCGGCCTTCGACGATCACACGCGACCTGCGCTTCCCGGATATGCCATTGACGATCACCTTGTATGCTCGTGCATTCGAAACGCAAGCTACCCTTCCACACATATGAGCCGGCACGCATGATGGTTGTAGATCGGTCAGGCTGACGGCGCGTTGTGCAATGGAAGACTGCCGCGACTCTGTCCACGACGTTGTCAAACCATCACGACATCACACGCCCAACTTTAGCATTGTCGGTATAGACTCTGCGCAACGGAGAACGCATACGTAGCACCTACACATCCACTCACGGCTACGCACCTGTCAGCCGGTGTAAACAAAAGCACAAAGCGTCTCAACAATGCCGGGTTGGAAAGTCATTGGTCGGGTATTGTACCCTCAGCATAAACATCATTCTGAAGTCGTCAATCATCCGCGAAAGATATTAGTCTGAAATGTCCAATTTCAATGCTGCATTTGTTGTCTAGCAGTCGCTTCAAGAACAATATAGCAGAGCGGGACTGAAAAAGCGCCCATCTCCGAAAACTTATCCGATTACGGCGCTTTGTCCTGCCCCTTGAGACTTGCATGACGGATTTGCAGCGTGGTTTTCCATTCCAGAAAATCTGTAACGTCACTGCGTGGCAACGGTAGGATTCGTACCACCGACTCAGAGTCGGTGTGACTCTGTTTGACTATTTCCATAAGCTGCTTGCTTGAACGTCTACTGTATGTAGAACTATGAGACTAGGTTACTAGCACCTTGATGCCCAGCTCGGCGTGAAGCCAAAAGACCGAGTGAGAGGTCAACGTCGGTATTATTGTGCAAACTGTTCATTTGTGTAGAAGGCCAGGGCCGAGCCATATTGGCAACGGATGGTTCTGCGGCGTCTGCCACGCAGCGCTATTGTCTCTATGAAGGTCTCCTCAAGTGCATGGGTCTGAATGGATGGACGTCTGTCCGCCAAAGAAGCACGATTCAGTACCTTTGGCTTCCCCGGGCGTTTTCTGGGGTATGGCTGCTTGTGCTGCCATGCCGCGCCGATGTTGTTGACAGCCCTGGCCAGCCTGCCGGTATAAAAGGGGAGATGCGCGGTGCCACGAAAGTGGTCGTCTTTAGACGATCATTTTTCGAATCTAACTACAAAGTAAGTAGCATGATGAAGGACTGATACGCTATCGTCGCGTTAGTTTATCCATTCTGATGGTTTCAGAGTGCCTGAACAGGCAACTGAAAAGCATTATGTGGAAGGAATCGCGTCTCGACTGTGTTTGGACCGGCACGCGCGGACCACACGTTCGGCTCCACCGTCACGTACGTGTTTCTGCATCGAGCAAGAGAGGAGACATACTCCTCTCTTGTTCAATGCAGTAACCAGTGAATAACATAACCAATTGGCACGATGCTGGAAGACTGACTGAGCAGCAGTGGATAACTCGATCATACGTTCTGCAATTGCCCCTAGCGCGTCAACAACGCGGCTGCCGCAGCCATCCACTTCGGTTCCCATTCAGACCCTTGTAAGTCGTTTCCATTGCAGCAAAGCCACGTCCTGATTTTCTTAGGCTGGCAAAAAGAAGCACACGTACGTGTGGCAATGCGTATGAATTGATTCGAGTGTACAGCTGCCAGGACAGGCTGACTGAAGTAGTGTTATTGTGGCTATCCTAGCATCGCCTATCGAAGCAATGCCTGCCCTCAATGCGGCTACGGTCGCTGCGGAAACTGCTGCATCACCAAGGTGACAGTGCGTTGATTTGCGTTATAGCAACGGCGAGCAGTAGTGGCCAATGGTTCTTGCGCTGGAGCTGCTGTTTGATATTCTTTCTCGCAGCCGCCACGGTCGAATTTGGCCGCACGCCAAATCGACACAGGTCGTAAGAGGGGCGAGGTGGATTGAGAACAGCGGGAATCTTGACGTGCGGCAAACAATGGCGTCGATCGCAAAATGCAGTCCAGTTGATATCCTTACTTCAAGTTTTGCTCTCTTTGCTGTTCATGTCTACATTGCCGCAGACGATCACCTTCTAGTGCCCCTGCGACATTCATGACAACATAGCAATTGTCAACGACGTTCGGGAGGTATGAGCTTTCCCCAGCCATCAATTTCACCCACCATGATTCTCGCAGACAACTCACCAGCTTACTCAACGGAAGAGGATCTCAAAATTTGACCGACAGGGTCCCATACATGTTCGCGTAGCGAACCATCCGCTCGTGCTTGCAACAGCGCTGTAGGAAGCAACTCAGGGTGATTGATAGAGCTGAGACATTTTACCAAACACACGATTGTTGAGTAACAGGCTATCAAGCAGTGATAGACTGTCATACCTCTGTCATGGGTAAATGCTTGTTAGGATTTGCCTTCGCATCAAGACCATTTACTGTCCACCCTGGCTATCTGTCCTACACGTAATGTGCTCAAACAATGTCAAACAAGGAAGGAAAGAAATGTTCCCATTCCTTAGCATTTCTCAGAAGCTCTCTTATGTATTAAATATTTTACTCATTCTACTATAACCTGCACCTTTTGGTGCAGCATACTTACATGTCGACGTGAGTCTTTGTTGAGCATGTGTTGCACAAACATTGTCAAGAAAGTACTCTAAAGACCTTCATGTAATCGTTAGTGTCTGTGCCTTCAGAAAGGCGCTTATCTTCTCCTTCTACATACACCCTTCCAAGGTTCTTGGTGACAGAGACAGGTCTTGATAGCAGGTCAACCCAATACTATCCACAGCTGTGATATGTTGCGGGCATATCTAAGCAACATTGTGTTAGACCTTAATTGCCCAGCTGAGGAACGAAGTGACGAAGCAAGTAATGTATTCGCAGGATATAGCAGAGAGCGGGGAATCTAATTAGTTAGCGTGCTAAGCTTCCAGCAGCCAAGAAAACGCAACTCTACGCTAAAACGCGTAGCTGTGAAGGAAAGAGCAGGCGCGTAGCAGGTAACCTGTGTAGAAGCAGGAGCAATAAGGTAATTGGGCGCAGGAAGAAGGAGAAGAAGAAAACAGCTACGCAACACACACTTATATAAGAAATATTAATCTACTGTCGCGCAGCTGTCTTTGTCTCCTCCTTCCTGCGTAAGGAGCCTTGCATCTCTATCTTACTCCTAAGTAATTAGGCGCAGCATCTTCACGAAGTACCGCAGCTGCGCACGCCTTTTGGGTCTGTTTACGTCCCCATAGCTCGTTATACATATAGGACAGCTTGCTCCGCCGCTACCAACCACCCAATTACTCGAAATGCTCAGTGTCAATACGGATATCTTTCCACTCCGTACATGGCCTCGGGCTGCCCATCCTGTAGATATGATCGGTGCAGCAACTGTCACTTCACCAAAGTCGTTGTCAGATAAAATCCCCATATCTTTCATATACTCTCTGGTAGCAGCATCGTCTCGGGAGCAGCAGGCGCCCTTTTCTCTGTCGTCGCGTCGTAGGATCGCAACAAATGTTCTTGGTCGAGTAAGCTACGAAATTTAGGCTAGCTTATGGGTTGTTTGCAAAATACCGTACCCCCCCCCCCCCCCAATTTTGAGTTTAATGTGAGTG
>SWKW01000239.1:0-38980 GCA_011058865.1 Didymella keratinophila
TTATATAAAGAAGTAAGGAGAAAGAGGAGGCAGAGAGAGAGGGGTGGCAGAGAGAGAGAGGGGTGGCAGAGAGAGAGGCAAGAGAGAGAGAGATTAGAGAGAGAGTATGTATACGTAAGAGGAGGGTTAATAACAAACTTTTGTAGCTAATTAGTTGCAGTATAAAAAAGGCAAAGTTCTGTATAAATAGACTGTTTTACCTAGAGGTGTAGTGTAAAAAAGATAAAGGTTCTGTGTAAATAGACTATTTTACCTAAATATGCAGTGTAATCTTACTCTAGCAGTGTTTTTAACACTGCAGCAGTACCCCAGTGTGAGCAATATGAACCCTTGAGGTCGTTACATCGATAGCATTACAGATTATACATAACGCAATCCACGTTATATCGTAAGAATATCGCGACCTGATCGGTCTCGGTGGCATTGAAGCTCTTTGTACTATCGTGTGAACGCACCTCTTCCACGTCCTCTAGCACCACCTCTCTTGAACTTTTTATGTGCTGATACCGTAAGACTCTCCGCCTTCCTTTTGATCGGCGAGTTCTGGCCAGTATCCACGCTCATTGGTTGCGAGCGCAAGCTCTTAACGTAATCGTCAACGATTGTTTTCGCCTCGTCATACTCCTGCTCAGCTTCTCTACTCCGAATTTTGTTGAACTCTTCTTCCATGCCATCGGTAGTCTTCCGACATGCAGTGTACTCGTCGTCGCCCTCTTCGTGACGGTGTACTGAGCATCACTGCGCAAGCACAGCAGTATTCAGGCCCTTAGTATGTAGGTCTCGAACATAAGCAATTGCGAACAGGAATTTGCTTATTGCTTCCTGATTGCTGTTAGGTAAGACGAGGAAAAGATGTCCGTGGCTCCGAAAATCCTGAGTCGCCCAGAGGAAGCCAAACAATGTCGCTATCCAGCGGCAAAGGTTGTTGTCTTCTGGCAAGTGTTGGAAAGCGAGAGCAGCAGTTGCTGGGCCAGGGAACTCGTTCTATAAGTATAATTTGTGGTTTGAGACCTCAGAAGTAACGCTAAACACAGATCGAACTCCTCCTTGTGGTACGCGAGTATGTATAGCGTGACAAGGTTGTCGTAGTATTGGACAAGCTTGACACCCTTCCTCATAGTCGAAAAGGGTTTCACCTCCGAAGTCTTCTGCCATTGCACCCATATAGCATGTAAAACTTGTCCTGCGATCTGGGTCGTAAGCCCGATTTGCGATGCGATACTCAATATTGGTGACTTGTCGAACTGCTTGGTATCGATTGGTGAAGTGGGAGATCGAGCATTTCCGAAGTGCGAGTCTGTAAAGGCAGAGGCCATGCGCTCCAGTAGACTGGGTTTTCTTCACGGTCCAGTGGGGATAGGTGATGTTGATACGGTGTCGGTATCGGCTTTGTTGGTACAACTTCTGCAACAGCTATGATGCTTGTCTTGAGCTCAGGCTGCTTCGTAGTGGCAGTCGATGTCGATATCGCGGGTGGAACCTTATCACTGGAAGTTTCTTGCAGCCATTGGTCTGCCGCAAGCTAAGCTTCGACAGGGAAATCGTCAGTGACAATCAAGACGCCCGGAAAGCCGGTCCTCAGGTCTTCTTACCGCTCAGAATTGAGGTCATCTCGAGCACTTCTTCGCGACAATGTCGATGGCAGTTGCAGAGATTTGTGGTATAGAAGTACCTACACATACACATATCGAGGTCAAATGTAAAAGGGGCGTGTTGTCATCCCTTGCAGCGCGCTTCAACACGCATCGGCCACGTTTTGTGCGACCGCACACCTTACAAAACCCAAGCAAGGGATGCTCTTCCACCAGACATCACGATCAACGACCACTCTCCACTGCGCACTTTGAAAGAAGTAGTTACCAAAATCTATTGACAAGAACAAGAGATGTATGTACAGAAAAAGAGAACGACAGAACAAGATCTCAACCGGCACCCCAGCCGCCTACGACTTTACGAGGTTGGAGATTCAGCACTTAAAATGTGCGATCACAGTCCCAGGCTGAGTTTCACTCGGAAAGCTCAATCAGCTTAACCGGAGCAAGTGCCGGCCTTCTTAGGCTCGCAGCCACCAGCGCAGCCAGTGTACATCTGGCACTTGGTCTTGGCGTCGGCGCAGACGTTCTTGAGGGTAGCAGTATCCTTGTAGTTGGAGTTGATGCCCGCGAGCTCACCGCCGTTCTTGGCAGTCACGCCCTCGATGTAGACGTTTCGCTTGCACTGCTTGGAGCACTTGATTGCAAGTCAGTATCTTTACCACTTCATTTGGTCCAATGACTTACGTTTCCGCAGGACCTGTAGAGCTTGCCGTAGTCCTCAACGTAGAAGTTGATGATGTTCACGGTGCCGCAGCCGTTGTGCTGGATGATCTTGTCCGAGCCGTGGTAAGCACCACCACCGATGACCCAAGTCTGCGAACCAGTCTTGTCGTTCTTGATAGAGAGCGCGTCCTCGCAGACATCCTCCCACCAGACGAACTCAAGGGTGCAGTGACCGTTGCAGTGGACACCTGAAACAAGTCAGAATCAATGAACACCAGCAAGGATAGTACGACCCTTACCCTCAGCCTGGTTCTTGCCGATGATGACTGGAAGATGTTAGAACAACGGAGCAAAGACGTCGGTGATATCTGGCACTTACCGTTCCTAAGAGTGGCACCCTCTTGGAGGTAGAAGACAGCGTCCTTGTAGTCTTCAGGGTGTGAGCATTTGTTCCAGGAACCGGCGTGATCCCGATGACATACCTCCCTCCCCCTGGCCACCACAGGCACCGCTGCCACGGTCGTACCTGTACCACTGACCGTCGAAGACCTGGCCGGCCTTGACCTCAATGACGGCCTTGTTGGTCTTAGTGCCAACGGCCTTGGGAACACCACCGGCGTGACCATTGCAAGCCATGACGGCAGGCACGAAAGCTGCGACAGCAGCAAAGACAGTGGAGAACTTCATGTTGAAAGATGGAAGCGAATGTGATGTGAAAGAGTAGCACCTGAGAAAGAATGGAAGGGAAGTTTAAAGGCTGAATCGAACGCTCCTGGCTGACGATGTCTCCAGTGATGCGTTGCCACCAGTACTTATATCGGCGTTTTTGACCCTCGTCTCGCTGGTACCTCATCATCTTCATCTTCGGAGCTACACAGCCAAGCTCACTTTAGTGATCTCATCTTATCTCGAAAGGGGCGCCCTCTACAGTTTTTCCACGGCTCATTCGCGGAAGCCCACATGGCGCCTTGGCCCTTGGCAGAACAAATTTCCGCTGTGCAGGAAGGATGTGCCAAGCTGTGAGTGTGCTGAACGCAAAGTCGAGCTTGGCGATCATGGCAGGTGTTTCACAATGCACGTGGCTCGGGGCGCAGAAAGCTGGAATTATCGCAACTTTGTCTCCGTCCATCAATCCCAGCAAAGGGCAATCACGCTTCTGGGTTTGACGGAGGGTAAGTGTATGGCTTAGTTCAGTCTTCCGCTTCACTGGACGATTACTCTGTCTCTTGACGTCTCATCGGTGTGTTCACCATTCATAAGACCGAAAGCATGTCATCAACGCAGTATCACCATTCTTCGCAGCCACGGAAACTGTCGATAAGAGAATCATAAGTACTGGAAACTACCTGCTGACGGGACAGCGGTGAATCTTCACCAAGCCACCTTGAACCTGACTCTGTTGACGTTACAAGCGGGGCTGTCACATCCTGCCAACCAATAACGACTACAGCTCAGCAGTAGTGAAGACAAAGGGCCGCAAGCTCAATGCTTGTCTCAATTCGAATATGGAAATGCACCAGCAACGAGGCTAAGCACCTCGGTGTGCACCAGCATTCACCAACTTTTGGCCGCGAAATCTTTGGTCAGGTCCATGTTCATCTGCCGCCGTCGCAGCCCCATCACCAGTATTC
The DNA here is from genome assembly GCA_011058865.1 of Didymella keratinophila. NCBI lineage: Eukaryota > Fungi > Ascomycota > Dothideomycetes > Pleosporales > Didymellaceae > Didymella > Didymella keratinophila. The sequence continues at coordinate 3,890 of SWKW01000239.1, forward strand.
CGACCGTAAATGCAGCTGCCTGGAGTATAGGCTGTTTCCGAAATAGTCCGAATGCGGATCTGGTAATGTTTGAATCATGGCACCGACTGGCGACGAGATTAAGTGGGAGTCCTTGGCAGCACATCCCAGCACAGAAATGAGCTCGTGTAGGATGCACTACTTCGAATGCACCAGCTTGACTACCGAATGCTCAACGTGGTCTGACAGGGGCGTGGTGTTCTCTGCGTGATCCGGACACCGCCGGCACATTTCCCTTCTATTCTTGCGCAGCAATATCTGCGATCAGGCATTTGCTTCGACTCTAAGCAAGCGCCGAGGGTGGCTAGACGAAACCTCTAGCTTTCTATGATCTCTGTACTGTAGCCGGGCTTTTCTCGACGAGGCTACATCGTGTCTCATCTTGCGAACGGATACGCTATCGCACCACTTTCCCACATCCGCCCGCCCGTAGAGAGTAGACATTTCTCTGCATACTCTCTCAGCTTAGCTCTCCAATCCTTTCCTTCAACGTGCAGCTGAGCTATTTTGAAGCCCTCTCCTCTAAAAAGCACCCTGCGAGCGCCGATCTGACTCCCACAGAACAGCCGCTCAGCATGAAAGACTCGCAGGTTCTCGAAACCTCTCTTCTCATCTGCAAATTCGCCAAAAAGTCGCTTCCAAACGTCCTGCCCATTCTCATTTATATCACGTTCATCAAGTACAACGTGCTTCAAGCTGACCTCCTTCAAGCAACCCTCACTTGGCTCGAAAAATTAGACCAAGTCACTCGCTTGCCTAATATGGAACAACTCCAGCGTAACATTCTCCAGCCTCTCGAACCTGCAGGCTCTGACCAACTCGCCAAACGCATCGTCCTCGAGAGTGCTGTAGAAGCTCAAATCCAGCACCCTCATGTTTCTACATTTGGTCAGGAAGCGGACACTAAACGGTGCCCTTTCGCTCTCGAGCTCAAAACCTTCGTCAGGCGTTCTCCAATCGCGCAGCTTCAGCTCCAGGACCTGTAGCCCTTCAAATAGCCTATCAAAAGCTCTTAGACTCGGAGCGAGCGACTCCAGCCGTCCTACGCTAATCGCACCACAACCTTTGCTCTTGGCCATCTCGATGCGTTTAACGCGCGTGACAGTACTCGCAAGCGCGCTTAGCGTAGATACAAACGGCCGGCTCATCTCATGCTGACTCGCCTCACAGTACCTCTTCGCGAACTTCGAGTACCTAATCTCCATACCCTCATACGCAAAAACCAGACTGTCCAGTTCCGTAACTCGCGCAAACACTTTTTTTAAGCAGCTCACATCGAATCTCGTCTCATTGAACCATCTCGCCGACCTCTCCGCCTCTTGCTGCAAAATCTGATACTCTTCAGTAAGCCGATGCACCAGCATCGACCCATCCTCATCATCCGTGACAGGCGTCAAATGTCCCGCGTCCGCGCTCCTGTGAGACATTTTCCACAGCGCGAGCGCGTAGTGTGGCGTCCCATCAATGACGAGATGGCGCAATGCATCACCTAGTTTAGGATGCTCTGCTACATCAACGAGTCGTTGGAGAGAGGACTTGGTCCATGATACGTGTTGCGTGCTGAAGAAGCGGTATTTGAAGAGTGGGAACGTGCGGGTGTGGTGGTGGCGGGATGTGAGGCGCAGCGAGCGGAAGGAGGGGAGCGAGAGGTGGGATGCTATTTGCTCAATTAACTCCGTTGGGAGGGAGGAGAGGGACATTGTAGTTATTCACTGGCTGGGTTTATGGATGTTGGAAGAGGGTTGGTGACCACGTGGGTTAAGACGCGGGGATGCCGAGCTGAGGGTACTTTGCCACTGGGGAGATGGCGCTACTGCACGTCACACCGATACACTTCAACGTGGTAAGGATGCACAGAGGATAGGGCTTTGGTGCCTAGTGCTAGCTGTCATACATCGAGTCCTTGAGCTCTTGCCAGTCTAGAGCAACCCAATGATCGACTCTCTGATATCTAACATATGATACAATTTGTGCAGCAGGGAGTTCAGTCACTGTCGCTATCACTGTCGCTCTCCTCGGACGATGAGCTCTCAGAGCTCGAGCTACTTCCACTTGCGCTCCCGCTGTCCGATCCTGAACTGGCATCTTCGTTGTCATCGTCATCGTCAGACTCATCACTAGAGCTCTCGTCGCTGCTGCTGTCTGAGCTGCTCTCATCGCTCGAGATATCGGTCCTACGCTTCCTCTTCCTCGCCCGGTCTTGAGGTGCCAGATTCTGCATCATGGGGTTGATGCTTGTAGTCGGCTTAAGCGCTGGCAGGATGGGCGCTGTACGACCAAGCATGGACAAGAGCGCCTCAGCGCGGCTACGACGCATGCGACGGATTTTAGCATCGCTGTGCGGATGATCAGCATAAGTTGCCAGATCACCCTCGACCTTCCTGCGCTTCTTCTCCTTGGCAACGCGCTCTTGCAGTGCAGCCTCCTTGGCAGCCTTGTGAACGTCTGCGTCCATGTCTGCGGGTGCTTTGGCGTCTTCTGCGTCGAGCTCCTTGATGGTGGCTAACGTCTTCTCCTTCAGACGTTCGATAACACCGGCTCCCTTAAGACCCTTGATGTACTCCAGTAAGGCCTCAGAGTGCTCGTCTGGGATCCGGAAGATGTTCAAGGCGTTATCGACGACGTCGTTTTGTTTTGCCTTGTTGAACTTCCAGTTGTCGCGGTCGTTGTAGTACTGCGTAAGGTAGGAGATGTAGACGGAAGGATCCTTCTTCTTCCCCTTTGCTGGAGTAGTCTGCTGCTTGCTGTCTTTCGAACTGTCTGCTGGTTTCGTGACAGGCTCAACTTGTTCTTCCTTGGCTGCTGCACTGGCTGCAAATGCTGCTGCGTCCTTCTCTTTCGCAAGTGCCTTGTCTTTCTTGGTCTTCTTCTCCTTCTTGTCGGACTTTGGTGCTTCCTTGGGCTCGTCGATAGGCGCTGGCGCCGAAGTGAAGCTAGGTTGAGCAATAGCTTCTGGGTCCTCGCCCTTTTGCTCTGCTGCCCACTTTTTGAACCACGTCTGCCCGCTATCGCCGTCGACTCTCTTGGTGTCTGGTGTGAAAGCAACCGACTTTCGCCGGTCGGTCCTTGGAGGTGATCCTGAAGAGTCCTTACTGCGGTCGCGAAGGATTGGTTGGTGCTTGGTTGGTGTTGAGAACGTGGGCGCCGGAGAGTGGTCAATCTCAGTGGACGCAAGTAAAGTCGCCCTTGTCCTCACGGGTACACCCTCAGCAGGTGAAGGTCCAGCTTCCTCTTGTGACTTCTGCTGCGCCAGCTTCTTGCGGTCCTTGGGTGTCAGCTTGGCCTTCTTCTTCTTGCCTTGACGGTAATTTGGATCCCCACTTTTCGCAGGTGTGCTTGAGGAAGGTTCCTCCGTGGTGCTGTCTAGCATGGCATGGTTCTTTTGTGATAAAACAGGTCCCTCGGTGAATGCATCTTCTTGAATGTTGATATTCTCCGGTACCGTCCGGCTCTTCTTGGTTGATGTTGGTTCGCTCTCTTCTGCAGGCTCATGTTTTCGTTTGCCAAGTTTTGACGATTTGCCATTTTGGGCAGCCTCGATGGAAGACTCTACGGAGACCTGAGACTCTTTTACTGCTTCGGGAGCTGCTACAGCCTTGCTTTCGCCCCCGTGAGATGTTGTGGGTTCAGGTACGGCGACTCCGGATTGGGCCTCACTCTGCAGCGCGAGGCCAAGTCTCCGCCAGGCAGGAATCCTCGTTGCCATGATCAGATGCGGAATATGGGGGTCGTCTTATTACGATTATGCTGAGGCTCGACCCATCGCTTTTCTCCGAATCAGCGCGATCAGATTATATGTCAGTCTTCGAATGTCGAATAAGATGCGTGAAACAGAGATTTTGGAGCTGGCCGAGCACGGGCCACCGGGATCACCAGCGGAAGGCGCGAGCTCCAGGCCACCAGTGGAAGGCGCGTCCCAGCACCAACGACGACGACATCTCGCCTGCCATCACCACCAGCGCCGCTAAAGTTTACGATCGCCTGCAAGAGCTGCACCTGAAGCTGAACTATCCAAACACACATATACACCCGCCGCCATCATGTCTGGTCCGTCGCCATCGCCCCTCCGAGCTTGTGTTTGTCCATTACATATGTTAACAGCTCCCCCGTCATACAGGAAGCGCAGGCTACGACAGACACATTACCATCTTCTCTGACCAAGGTCGCCTCTACCAAGTCGGTACGAACCCCGCTATACCCTACCCCAACGCAGCTTGCCCCGCCTGCAGCTTGGTCGCTCCCTCCTACGAACCCCCGCTAACATGGCGGACATACAGAATATGCATTCAAGGCAATCACGGCGGCGAACATTACATCGTTGGGAGTGAGGGGCAAGGACTGCGCAGTAGTCATCTCGCAGAAGAAGGTCCCCGTAGGTTGCATCCACTTTGAGAGGCGGTGACGCGGTACTGACGCCTCGATGTAGGACAAGCTCATTGAGCCCTCCTCCGTCTCCCACATCTTCAAGCTATCGCCGTCTGTTGGCTGTGTCATGACAGGTTCCATCGCCGATGCACGAGCCTCCGTCAGCAGAGCGCGAGGTGAAGCTGCTGAGTTCCGCTACAAGTACGGCTACGAGATGCCCTGCGATGTCCTGGCCAAGAGGATAGCCAATATCAGCCAGGTCTACACACAGAGGGTGAGCAGGAACAAAAGAGACAGAGGCAATGGAACCGCAGTGCTAATCTCGGGCAGGCTTACATGCGGCCACTCGGTGTCGCGACGACGCTCATCTCGTTAGACTCAGAGATGGGCCCCCAACTGTACAAGTGCGACCCAGCAGGATACTACGTCGGGTACAAGGCGACCGCGTCCGGGCCCAAGACACAAGAGGCGCTCAACTTCCTTGAAAAGAAGCTGAAGAACAAGGAGCATGCAGAGGGCAACTGGGAGGAGGTGGTCGAGCTGGCAATCACAGCCCTGAGCACGGTCCTGTCTGTCGATTTCAAGAAGGGAGAGTTGGAGGTCGGCATCGTGGGCGGACCCAGGCTCGATGGCAAGGAGGGCACCGATGCCACTTTCAGGGCGCTCACCGAGGAGGAAATCGATGAACGTCTGCAGTCAATTGCCGACAAGGACTGAGGACCACTAGGATCGATTTCCTCAGGGCTGCCCCAGGGCTGAAAGGCGGTGGGTCGCTGAGGTAGGCGCAAACACGAGAACCATGACGAGCTCCCGATAGCATGAAACGACCTCTCAGACACAAGAAGTGCTACAAACGCACCAAGAATCTAAGACTTAGACTCACATCCGTGCATAAGCGCAACAGTGATCTGGAAACTGGACCCGACTTGAAGAGCTTGGGACTTCAGCCCTCGGCTCCACATGGTGTGTATGGTCCCCCGTCTCATACCTCAATGACAGCATTCTCCTTAGGCTCCAGCTGCTATGCGCTGCAACATCTCAGGAACGGCCTATCGACGTCATTTGACTGGCCGGAGTCGCCAGCAAAGCCGTTCTGTGGCTGACACCACTTGCTGTGACCTTCGCCCTAAGAGCGTTGTGGAGTTGCTCAGGTTGGCCCTACCCGGCGCCATGTTCAGGTTCACTCAGCGAAGACCACGCGAATGCCGCACCGCTAATTATACATCTGAACCAATCAATGGTGGTGCTGCGGCTGAAGTACACAGCTTGGCTCCATGCCTTTCCGGATGAGGCCGTGGAGGTAAGCCCAAAGTGGCCTAGTTTTTTGTGGCTTTCCATACTGCTGCTGAGTGCCCAGCGCAAGCACTGACGAACATGCCCACTCCAGCTGCGATGGTAATGGGGCCTGCAAAATAGGAATGCTGCTCCTGTGGTTCCTGCATGGTGGTTTTCTCATGCAGCCTCAGGTTCAGTGCTACTCTTACAACCCATCGGAGCCCCATTGGCGCCTTCGCGATGCTCACTGGTCCAGCTATACCAGCTAATGCCAGCTGGACGCTACTCAGGATCCAAATGTGGACACTCGGGAAGACGTAGCGGCGGGAGCAGCCCTCACTACCGTCAAGCCTTGCAGTGTACCATTTTTTGGTTTCCCATGAACGCCCAGTCAACCTCTATTATATAACGGTCGCCACGCCTCTGTTGATCTTCATCACAGCAGGCAAGCCTTACTGCAGCGACTCAGTCTCCTCTGATCGGCACTCAACACAACTCGGATCAAATTCTTCCTTCACACGACCATCCACTTTCGCTGCCAACATGTCTGACGGACGTACGTATTTCTACCTCCAAGGCCCTCAAGATCCCTTGGTAGACTTGGGCTTGGTCTGCGCATTTTACCATACTTCAGTGCAAGTTCTCGTGCTAACTATCTCGCCCACAGTCAACGACGCCCGAGCTATGCGGATAGCAGAGATCATGACAGACTTCCGCAACCTGCAGCACTACCTGAGTCAACTGCGCGCTACACCGACTGCGGAGGAATACTACCTTGAAGGGTACTCACTGCTTCGATCCTGCGCAAGCGAAGCCCAGACCATCTTGCAAACACCCTTTTCCGCCAGCACAGGGGCATCTTCAGGGGACCCGGAGCGGGAGAAGCAGCAATTGAAGACGTGAGTGCGCCTGCCTGACAGCGTTTGCTCCTTCTGTTCTGTATAAAGAGCACTTGGCCGTTGTGGAGATGACATCAGCCTCAGAAAAGCACCTTCCTCGGACAACAAAGCTGACGTCAGAGCACAGGATCATCACAGACGCAGCGGTGCGACGCTTCCAGTGTCAACGAGCGTACTTGAGAGCGCACGCTGGCCTGAGATGGATGAACTCACGCTACAGCATTCTGCAAGGACAAAGGCCCAATGCAGGTCACCATGCAGCGCTCGCCCAGGTGGACGGCACGCTACGCAATGTATGTCGAGGACCCCTGCATCACACTATCCCCTGTCTAACATCCGTATATACTCCCCCTACAGCAGCTACTAACATACTACACAGGAGCTTCTCGCAATCACGGACACCTACGTCGAGAGCACACTTCGCAACCAGGACGCTGCTCAGGGCAAGTGGCTCACTGAAGACCCTTCACTCCCCCAAATCCAGCAGGCGCTCATGCGTCGATGAGCACCACGATTTATCGATCCAGCGTCCTTCCCGCAATCTGCACTACTGCATTTGGGCATTCAGCCTCACGGCGCCACGCATCTCCTACTCGATACCCATCTTATACTACGTTACGCGTCATCGAAACAGCATGGCTTTCCAGTAACGGCCACCAAATACCGCCGTGCCACGAAACCGGACATTTTCCAACTTAATCAATTTACCCAAGGTAGCGATGTCTTGTGGTGGGACGCCTCCTCGACATTGTTCCACTCGGGGAGCGCGTCTCGCGGGGTTTCCCGCCCTTCCCATTCCTCTACTTCCTTTGTGCTGGTCACACTTTCGGAAAGCATACACACTTTTACCCTGGTTCTTGTTGACGCTACCAAGCGGTCAATCTTAGCGTTGACGCTGGTCTCTTTTCATTTGACTACCTCCTAGCTTACGTTTGGTTGCTTGACCCGCGACGCGACGAGAGCGGGAACTTCGTACATGGCATGATATTGGGGATTGTAACAGCATGGTAACCCTGGTTTGTTCAGTCTCGCATTGTGTCAAGTATTTTCTTCAATTCTCTTTGCACTTCCCTTTCTTTTTCTGGCAAATTGTTCTTCGGTGTTGGGCTCGTATATAGCTATCCTCATCAAACCTTACTTCACATCACTATCTCCGAACCATGTGATCAACGTCACTCACTACTAGATTCGATTTGCTACGGGTCCCTCACCCGCGTAACACCCGCGTAACACCCGCAGTCACAAGCTTGACGGCACTAACGTGCGACGCACGTCCGATCTCAAGATCCTATTCACCCGCGACAAACGAGCAACGTTCTGGTGCAAGGCCGCCTGGTGGGCCTGGCAGAGCCTAGCGCAGCAGTCTAAGGGTCAGCTGGGTCCGCAAGCGCGTCGAATCCGAATCCGCGGACAAGCCCACGGCTCCCAGAGAAACGGTTGAGACAACCCGGCACGTGGAGCTCACGAGGAAGCAGCATGATGTCGTCGCAGTGCTGACTGTGTTCGCATCCGCCATCCCCAGGGCAGATATTATCTGCGGCTGAAGGCATCGAACAATCGAGATCTGTGCACTAGCAGGGCTGAACCCCATGGCTCACCTTTGGCATACGTCAACGTAGTTGCTTGACCGCAACACGCATCACAACTTTCAGAAGAGCATCGCGATCCACATCGCAACGCCTCAATACCTCGAACGCGTCCCCCAATGAAACCCTCATGCAGAACTGGGCTTCGGCATCGCCTTATCCCTAAAAGCCATCGCACACCCCGCGACACTAAGAATCCACCCTTGCTCGCGCTATAACCTCGGTAAAATGCTTATGTTGCCCGCTTTACCCCTCGCGACACTAGGATGCACTCGGGGCTGCCGATCGGTAGTGTACCATGCAACGACTCGCGACGCAGCGATGATGTGATGCTTCATGAGTTGTGATGGTGGTGAGGGGAGAGGTCGAGTCGTGCGGGAATTGCGCGGTACTATACTACCGTGGTCCATCTGGTGAGGGGTCGACGCATACAGCAGGTATGGGATTCTGAGCAATCCAATTACGACTACTTATTGAAGGTTGCGCGGACTGTCCGCCGAGACGGATGCGTGTTGTCCGTGGTATTCAGTTACGTTCTTGTGAGTTGCGTGGTGAGACTACGACGTGCGCACCTTTTTGAGTGTGACGAGCATGAACATTGGGTAATTAGACAGCAAAATATTGAGCCCTGCGATGCTGTAACACCACCGCATGCGATGTATACAGCTGTTCCGTGTCTCGAGTATTTTAGTATTTTGATGTCTCGCAGTACGAGAGACATACACACCATTACAGATACAAAGAATCAAAATCAAATTGTCCTGCCCAGCTCCAGCAAGACTTCGATAGCGAGTCCGTTATTAGATACATACGAAGTACCATGACGACGGTTAGGTTACGAGCATGTCGTTCTATGGTGCTAAAAACAGACCTCTGACCTTACTTCCTTCCTATCTCAATAACGACGTCCTACTTCAAGCAAATTCTCATCTCCGCAAAAGATGAATTGTGATGAAGGTTTGTATGACCCACTATGCGAGGAAGTAGCGCTGTTGCGCAAACCTCAGGCAAGAACAGTGAGAGCGCGTAAGTAGTGCTACGAGCTGCGGAGCACTCAAGCGGCGAAGATGCTACGCAAATGCTTTGCAAGCAAGCGAAGCGAAGCGAAGCGAAGCAAATAAGCGTTCCTTGTCTTCGAAGTCAACAATGGTTGTGATGCGAATGGCGGCGGCGACTTCAAACAACCCGGGGGAGCCGGAAATTGTTCAAAAGAGCGTCGCGTGGTATGGTTCGCGTGGTATGGTTCGTGTAAAGACGTCGGAAGCGAGCCACCACTTGTCGCCCTCTGAGGACTGGACGTGCGCGCGTGTTATGACACTGTACCTGGTACACGACTCACGATGGAAGTCAGGCAAAACTGGACTTCAATTATTCAAAGGGTCTTGTAATTCGATCTGATGATACTGCATGCAAGCTTACACCTTCAACGCATAGGAGAAAACAGCGCTGATGCTTAGTTCAGAAAGGAAAAGCCCTACAACGCCAAACATGCAGTGCAAATGCAAACGCTCTCCACTTCGACTTCACGCTGTCTAAAGTCCAAAACACCCATCCGTATTGCATTTACGTCCTGTAAACTCTGTGAGGAGCACATACTGCTGTAATTCGTTAGCCACTGTTCACCTCTGCCCTCATCACCCCTCCCCCCTTCAGTCACACGCACCTCTCTAATTATAAATCTCCAACGGCGCAATCTGATCCACATTATACAGCCACCCACCCCCCATCTCCTCCTTCTCGAGCCACTCATACGGCCACAGCACAAGATGTCCCTGCACCAAATCCATAAGACTCTTGGCGTCTTCGCGACCCAACATCGCGTCGCTGTCGCTCGCGTGGAAGGCACGTGTCGAGGACTTTGTTGTTCCCCGGCGACGAGAACGGCGAGTGCCGCTGCGCTGCGGGAAGCTGCTCGAATTGGTTTGTGGCGAGGTCTTGGGGGGTTCTGATATCGTCACGTTGCGGGCGCGCGGCGCGTCGGCGTCGTAGGGGGTGGATTCGGGGACGGGCGGGGCGGCGGGGAAGGTGTATGTGCGATCCGGGAGGGTCGCGTTCATGGGGCTGACAATGCTGTCCTCGGCTGGCCTCGCAGAATGTGGGCGCTTCTCGTCAAACTCGTCGTTCTGCGTATGAGGGCTGGCGCTGTGCGTGTCCAGTTTCAAGCCCTCCTTAACGCGCTTCTCCTGCTCGTGCGCCCACTGCTCTACAGCGCCGTTTTTGGAGGGAGAGTCCGACGTGTTGGTTACCTTCTCGCTGAGCTTCTCGCCCAGCGCGCCGACCTGCTTGCCCATGTGTCCCATTTTCTCAGTAACGCCGGTGCCAGGGGGTCCCGTTTTGCCCGGGGCTTCCTGGGCGCGTTGGTTCTGAGGCTTGCCGCCTCCTTGCATTTGCGTGAAGCGCGCGGCGAAGGCTGTGTACTCCTGGTACTCTTTCCATGTCTTGACTTCGTTGTCGGGCTGGCAGCGGAATACTTGGCGGAAGAGCTTGGTGTTATTTTCGGCGACTTGGTGCCAGGTGTCGAGGAAGAAGGAGTCGTTGATTGGGTCGCGCATGCAGTCTTCGGTGACGATGGGGCGGCGCATTTCTGCGAGCAGAGGGTTGATGACGTTTGAAGAGGCGCCGCTGAATGTTCGTTGCAGCGGAGGGCCACCGATATCGGTGTCGTCCATGATGGGGAGGGCGGGGAGCTGGCTTAGTTGGGTCAGACCAAGCTTTTGCGTGTCCATGCGAGGCAGCTTTGGAGGTGGCAGGCCGGCGTAGCCTTCGGTTGGTCCGCCGCTGCTTGCGCTAGCCTTCGTGCCGACGGTGTTGCTGCGGCCTCGGCCTCGGACGGTTGAATGCCTCTTGACGTTGTCCTTGTTGGCGAGGCCCTCTGGTGCAATGTCAGGGTTGAGAAGCTTCTCGTGGCCGTAATGGTCAAGGAAAGTGTCACGGCCGCGGGTCAGACTTGGCTCACGCGCCTCAACCTCTCGATAATGATCAGCTCCCTCGCCACGAACATCCTTCTCGTGCGCCTCGTTCTTATTCACGCGAGGGTCGGAAGATGGCTTCTTGTTGCTTTGAAGATGAGGGTTTTTGTCCTGTGCCCAATCAAAGTCATGGTTGAAGCTGTGCAGCCTCTCGGCACGCTCAAGCAGCTCTTCCTGCGCACGCGCGTGGTTCTCCGAAAGCTTCTGCTCGGTAGCGCGATCAGCAGTCGGGGACCCAGGACCTGACGACTCAGTCTGGAAAGCAGTACTATCGGCATCAGACATCTGGCTGGCCCACTCCTCCTCAGAGATGTGATCCACGTCAACGCCTAAGTGCTCCCGCATCAACCGCATGCGAAGAGTGTGGGGGAACTTGCCGACCTTGTAGGGTTGACCAGCCATGTACGAGTCGAGCACTTCGGTGTCTCGCACAATGGCAGCAACCTCAGAGTCGCGGGAGCCAAGCATAGAACGCTCGTTGATATTTGCGGATCCTATAATGGCAACGCGGTCGTCAACCACCATGATCTTGGCGTGGATGTAGAGCTGTTCTGTGACAATCATCTTGTTGGCGCCGATCTCACCCCAAGATCGCAGAGCATAGAACTGTATGTAGTCCTCTGGTTCAATTCCAGCAGCCCGTAGACGTCCGAAGATCGATGTCTCTCCGCGACAGATGCTGTGGTACTGGCAGGTCATGATGAGACGGACACTGCTACCATCTTGCTCATCGACAGTGTTCTGGTACCCGGGCATGAGCGGCAGAATGATACAGGCCCGCCAGTCTTCGTCGTTGGCATGTGCGCGCTTGATACGGTCGACCAGAGCATCACTGATCTTGTTCTCGATCTTGGTACCCAGGACCTCGCTGCTACTGACGTAAAACTGGTTCTCGATGTAGACGAAATGCTCAGATGTTGCGATCATCTGGACGTACGCGTTCATGATGCTGTGCTCAACTCTGTTCGGTGTTCCAAGGGACCAAGCGCAAGCAGAGCGCAGGATCTGTACTTCACAAGTACCCTCAAGGCCAAGCGCCTCGATATCAGCAGGGTTGAAGTCGGGAGGGGGGAGCAGGAACGGAGTCGGCCGAGATGGCTTGCGTTGGCGGAGTAGGTAGTTCCATCGCTGCACGAAGTGACGGGTCAAGTCACGAGCGGGCTGGCCGACGATCTGCATGCCGATGTCGTGCCATGGCATCCTGGGCACCTTGCTTCGGTCGTACATCTCTTCGTAGGGCTTGTCGAGGTTGAAGAAGTCCTGAACTCTGGGGTTAGAGTAGTCCTTTCCAGGCCATAGCTGGCAGTGGTCCGCATCCTTAGGGGCGCTATTGTCGAGCTCAAACCCTGTGAGCTTGTCGTCCACAACAACGTGCTGTGGCGTATCCCATCGACCAAAGCAAAGATCGACACCACCACAGAAAGCGATTGTGTGGTCAACAACGCAGATCTTCTCGTGATGAGACCAAAAGAAAGTGTTCTGACGAATTTGGTTCGGTGATCGCTGGACGAAGACGTTGGGGTGGAGGTCGAGCAGAGAGAATTTCGAGTACTCGGAGTCAATGGGAATAGCGGCGCCGATGTTGCGGTACATGATGACGAAGATCTTTACACCTTCCTGTGCCTTGCGCTGAAGCAGTCTGTCGAGCCTCCACTTCTGACTGATAGCAGCGGGGCGGCGCAGATACAGCTCGGGACTGAGCCACCAGTCGTGGATGTAAATGACGTCGCGAGCCATGCTGATTGCACGGGAGACATTCCACATGTAGTCACGACCGTCGACGAGCCACTGCGCGTAGATCTTCTTCCGTACAGGCGCGAAACTGTCAAATCTCTGTGGCCTTGACCATAATGTGTTGGTCATCATGAAAGTGATCGACTCTTCGAACTGTTGCAGCATCTTGTCGTTCCTAGCTAAGAGCTTCATCTTACGTTCGGAGTTTCTCAACTTCAATTGATGATGGCCTGTTGCTGATGCTCTCGCTTCGCTTGCGACTTGACGAGCCTTCTTGTCCTTGTTCTTGCCGGTCGTCTTAGACTCGAGGCCGAAATCTTTGTCTACCAAGAATACGTCGTAGACGTTCATCTCGTCTGGCGAATCAACGCAAACAATGTAGCTGTGCCTGACCAGGAACCACTTTGGCCAATGCCGGGTGAGCATGGGCATTGGAGTCCACCTCTTTCGCGCATCAACTCCGTTGGAGGACTTGATCATCAAGTGACCTTCTTTGCCATGGTAACCTCCCTCGGCAGCTAAGCGCACCCCCAACGCAGACAGCTCCAAGAATTTACACAGGCGGTTGGCGTCCACACGGAACATGAGATATTGGATGAGACCCTTGACGTATGCTTCGAGCTTCTTCCGCTGCCGCTCGTGATGGTCCCGCTTCGAATTGAGCGGCTGGCCCACAGCCCCAACGAAGCTTCCCTGCCGCGCAGCAAGCTGACCGACGGCGCTTGTGGTTGGATCCGGGCTGCCTATGCTCGACTTCCTGCGGTGCATAGTGAAGGATGACTTGCGCCGCTTGCCTCTTGATGGACGGTCGGTAGCACTCGCGTCCCCATCAGTAGCTGCCCCTCCGGCCACGGCTTCTTCATCCTCCTCTTCCTCCTCGTCCAAAGCGCCGTATCCTCTGACGCCTCGCAGGTACGGTACGACACTCCTTGGGAAACGGGGCAGCTTGCCGCGAGGGTCATCCTTGTCGAGGGTGCCAACACGGCTGCGGAAAGAGTCTTGCTTTTCCTGAATCTTGAACTTCAGATGCAGATTGGCGAAGTCAGCCACTGTGCGGTAGACGACCCACTTCATGCGGGTAAGACCGCTGCCGTACTCCAGCTCGATGCGCAAGGGTGTATGTCTGTCGCCTTCTTTGTCCCGCGACTTGTCAGCGTCGGTGATGCTGACTTTCAGCTGCTCGAGAAGAACAGGGATGCGCTTGTGGCCATGTTCGTCACGCTGGAACATGGAGGCCAAGAAGAGGGCAGCAGGAGCACCAGCCAGCAGCTCAGCCATCAGTTCGGCTGACTTGGCGTGGTCGACCTGCCTTTCTGCCTTTGCTCGGTTGCCGAGCAGCTTCAGACTGTTCTTGATGGACTTCCATTTCTGGGCGCTCAGACTCGACGTTCGCTCGCTGCGCATGCGCCATGCTGGGCGACGCTCGGTCGACGGATCGCCCTCCTCTGCGTTGGGATCGTGTCTGCGCAGGCCGCCATAGGACAGACCACGTGCGCTGTGCAGTCCACGCGTCCACGCGCTCTCCTTGTTGCCCAGGCGCGAGCGGCCCTCGTCCTCGGAGTAGCCCTGGCGCTCGTTCTCGGGTATGTCGCTCATGGTCCCTCTGCGCAGGAACGTGGGTCTGCTCGACGAGGTGGGCGTGCCGGTGGGCGAGTCTCGGGAGTGGGAGAAGTAGCTGGTCTGCCGGGGGGTGGTGGGTGCTGTCTGGGTGCCGCCCTCGCCGCCGTCGCGTCCCTCCAACGCCTCCAGCCATCGGCGGCTCCTCTTGCGCTTCTGGGCAGGTCTTGAGGCACCCTCGCCGGCGCTCGACTCGGCATCGGCGTCTGCTTCGCTATCGTGGTTTCCGTCGAAGCGGAACTCGTCGCGCACGTTGGCCGGCGACAAGGGGCCATAGGGCGATTGCGAATGCGGCGAGACAGCTCCGGTAGTATTCTGGCTATGACTCCTACTGTGGCTCTGCATAGGCGCGGCGAGTGCCCTCAGCTTGCCCATCAGCGACTGTTCCTCCCTGCCCCTGCCCTTCCCCTTGCCCTCGTCGACCTCCCACGACTGCTGGCGCGAGCTCGCCGCGGCTATGTCGGAGCCGTACGTAGCCGAGCGAGCGAATTGAACGCTCTTGCGCTCCTTGGTGGCATTTGCCTCGACTGGCTCGCCCTCGGCGGTGGGGATGCGCGAGACGGGGGCGAAGGGCGGGTAGTAGGCGGACGCGGTGGAGCCATTGGAGGCGTGCGATGACGGCTTGGGCACGCGGGGCGGAGCGTAGTTGACTGCCTCGATGTTCTCGACAGGCGCGCCGTTGTGGGTGCTCGATGGCGGGCTGAGGAAGGGGAACTCTTTGGGCTCGTCGCCCGACATGGGCGAGCCGGTGGCTGCCGTCCGCATGATCTTGGGGGCGTTCGCCGGATTCTCAGCCATGGTGCGGTAGTCGAGGAAGGTCGCAGGGGGCTTGTCAGCGGGCGCGGCCATGGTGAAGGCGCTCTGGCGAGGTTCGGTTGCTTGCGGGCGTTGTTTGGTTCCGCCGTTCCCTGAATCGTTACATGGACATGGCGCGCATGCGTCGTTGGTACCGAGGCTTCACGATGCTGTCACGGAGGTATAAACAGAAAGCGAGATGAGAGAGAAAGCGATGCAGGATACTCCCTGGCTCCTATTCGACGTCGTCAATCGGGTGCACACGTAGCAGACGTTGGCCAGTCCAGCCAAGACACGGTCATCAGCAATCTCCCGCACACAAAGTGTGGTCGCAACAGCGCGCTAACCCCTTACCTGGCCCACCGCCTTGCATACCGCCTTCCTCTCGACCTTCCGGTACTCGTCCGCACACTCTCCCATCAATCATTGTCAGACCAACCTTGGCCTTCGTTGATCTCACAGTGGGAGAAGCAGTGCCATGATGACCTTTCGCCAATATACCCCGCGTGCATCACAGAGCTAGCGCGCCTCCCAAGCACTCTGTTCACTTCCTTGTTTCCTACCACCTTGACGCCTGACCTGCTCCAGACAGGCTGGGTGGAACGACACACACTGTATGCTTGTACCACTGGATAATCGTGCGTTTGGACAAGTGACGACTCCCTCCCGAAGGTCGACAAGCTCACTATGATGTCTCTCCCGCGGCGAACGTCAACCTCGGCCGGAAATGCTTCAGCCCCGCCACATCATTATCTCCATCTGCCGGCGCTCTGCCAGCGCTCTGCTCACGACTAACCTCACCACTCAATTGACTCCCTCCAGCTAGACTCCACGCCAGACCCTCACTCCCATCATCTCGATCCTACACAATGGCCGCCACAAACAACCCCCTCGAGGGCAGCTCAGGCCCCACGGTGTCACAACAGACCATAACCATCGCGGGCATCCACGTCGTCGTCCACGGGCTCACCGAGCTTCCCGCCTCCTGCAGCTCCGTAACATGTCTGTGGCTCTTAAACCCGCGTCTGCAGACCAAAGAAACCATGGCTCCGATCGCCGCCTCCATCATCACGGGATGGAATGCCACAGAACCCAAGAGCCACGGCTTGATAGCCGCAGCCTTCGACCAACGCAACCACGGCTCACGGCTGGTGGATAAGTTACACAACGAGGCGTGGCGACAGGGCAACGAGACACATGCGCAGGACATGTTTGGGTGTTATCACGGCACCGCCGTTGACTGCTCGCAGTTGATCGACCACCTGGGGAGCTACGTCTTCCACGAACCGTCCTCTCCGTCGATCACGAGCCACATCGCCCTCGGCATCTCGCTCGGCGGCCACGCCGTATGGCACACCTTGTTATCCGACCCCCGCATCACCGCCGGCGTTGTCGGCATCGGGTGTCCAGACTACACACGTCTTTTGACCGACCGCGCGCGGCTGTCGAAGCGCACGAGCTACACATCCTCTTCTTTCCCAGGCGCGACGTTCCTGGGGAGTAACGATTTCCCACCCGCCCTGATAGATGCGGTGGGGAGGTACGATCCCGCGGGGTTGATGATGCCGGGGGTTTTTGACCCTGTTGGGAAGGATAAGGAGTTGGATAGGGACGGGGTGGAGAGGTTTAGGGCGCTGGTGAAGGAGCGGTTAGGAGGGAAGAGGATATTGAATTTGAGTGGCAGGGAGGATAAGCTTGTTCCGTACGCCGCGGGAAAGCCCTTCCTAGATGTGTTCAAGAGGGTGCTGGATGAGGATCCAAGTTTGGATGTTGGGTTTGAGGATGTGCTGTTCGATGGGGTGGGGCACGCGTTTCCGCCTGCCATGGTCGAGAGGGCGACACAGTGGACATGCGATCTGCTCGCGAAGGAGGAGAGGGGTGGGCAGGGGGAAAGGAGAGAGAGTAAGATATGAGTGCGCGAGAGTCCCTCGTATCAAAGAAAATGTTTTATACAATGCTTTTGGTAATCCAAGGGCCCATTCAACGCCAGATCCAGTCTTGCCACCAAGACTTTGCGCCGTAGAATGCTGGGTATCGAAGAGAAACGAAATACAAGGCGTTTCTCCAACCACCTCCCAACGCCTCTTCCGAATCACACAAAAACCGCCCAAGTCCATTCCACCATTGCCAGTCTACACCCTCAAAGTCCTCTCTTACTCAGCGTCTTTGCTCCTCAATCTCTTCGCAATGTTTGTTTCCGCCTCCTGGGCTTTCTTGATCTCTTCTTCCAGCGCCGAACTCCTGCGGGTCTTGCGCTTGCCCAGCACACCCTCCATAGCCGCACCTGTTTTGGCCTTCGCGCTGCTTGTCTTGCTCGTGGGGTCGGTGGGAGGCTTTGGTGGCGCTGGAGTCATGGTCTTGGGCTTTGGCTTGACTGCAGCGGCGGCAGTGCGTTTTGCCAGCGGCTTTGTTGCGGGGGCGACTTTGCGTGTGGGCTTAGACGCACCTTGAGCTGCCTTTGGGGGCTTTGGTGTTGGTTCTGCGCGTGAGGTCTCGGGCTGAGGTTTGGTTGTTTGTGTCTTTGGGTTGCGGGCCAGTCTTCTGTTAGGCTTCACCATTGCGCGTTCTTCCGTTTGCTTGTCTGATGCGGATATGTCTTCCTCTTTGATCACTGGTGCAGGTGGAGGAGCTGTTTCTTCGTCCACAGAAGACGTGGTTCCGGGACCGCGATCTGATGTCCTGGTCTCAGAGCGTGTAGCGCGCCTCTCGTAGTGGAACTCAGCCTCATGGCGAGGCTCGACAGCTCGGGTAGCGTTTGCGGTTTGATTAGCGGTTGTATCGTCGGTTGTGCGGGCTGTCGAGCTTTTCCTTGAGTCGCCCTGATCGACGGCTTCAACGAGAGGCGCTGGGGTGGACTCTTTGATTGGCGGTGTCATCACTTGGATGTCTTTGGGACAAGTCCCCACCTCATTTGCTAGGAGACTGACTTCCTCATCATCAGCCTCGCTTAGCTCGTCTGACTCCTGTATATCCAAATCCACCTGTTGTTCTTTCTCTTCTGCGTCACTTAGGTGCTCTTCCAAGATGCTGTCATTGTGCTCTTCTTGGGCGTCGGCTTCGCTCTTGATGGGCGCATTCAGATCGACTGGTGATTCCAAAGACTTGAGCGTGCTCCTAGACGAGTCCGATGACAGAACAGAAGATACAAACGTGGGCGACCTCGATACAGTGGTGACACGTTCTTCCATGTCAGGCGATTGGACGTACGCTCCCACAAGCCGTTCTTCGGGCGTGACTGAGCTGACCGGGCCTCCATCATCTCCCCTGGGTGATGGTCTGAGTTCCTCGACAGCTAGATCAGCAGGGGTGTTCGAGACATCTTCATTGACTGTTTGGGAAGTGTGCTCCTGCAGCTGCGAGATTGCATGGGCAACGGAGTCACTCATGTCTGGCTGGCCGTCAGTCTCAGTGCCCGAGGTCACGAGCCCTGTGTCGCGCAATGATGTGGGGTTCTCAACGACCGCGTCCACCGCCTCCGCCACGGCCTCGTCTCCAAAAACCTTCTGTCGATTTACCGCAGATTTCTCAAGAGTGTCAACGCCGCCTTCTGTAGTGATGAAAGAGCGGTTAAGATTATGGGTCGGCAACTGGGCCGATGACGAACACGAAGCAAGCGCTGCCATGACGGAAGTTAGATCGTTCTCATGTAACTTCGTACCAGGGCTCGCTGGTGGTGTATCCGGCCGAACGCTTAATGAAACCGGTGCCGATTTTATGGTCAAGGTCCTGGGTGGACTGGCGACGGCCGTTTGCACTTTCTCGGAAGCTTGCAACTTGTGCTCAAGCAGTGGTGGTACACTGACAACTTCCTGCACCAAGTATGTTCGATAAAAGTCTTGAGGGGGCCGTAGGATGATCTGACCATCATCTGCACACAAAGATGGCATCGAGGGTACAGAAGGAGACCACACAGGCTGTGCCCGATCGTCAAACTTGGGTTGGTCGGTGACAGCAGGTGGACAGTAGTGTGACGTCGCGCGCGACGATAAGGGCGTAGTGGCGACTGGGGCTTCGATGCCGCAGTCGGATTTCCCGATGGCCTCAAGCTCTGTGGTTGGCGATGGCTCGTTATGCGCTTCTTGACTTATGCCTTGCAATTCTGAAACGCTCATCGCAGGCGTTGGTGGGTATTCGTTGACTATCTTCTTTTCAACTAGGGTGTCATCCGGCTCTGCTGTTGCAACAGCGCTCGTGGGATTATTCTGTTGTGCTGGTGCTGACCTTACCATGGCCAGTGTCGCGACATCATTCCGGGAGGCATCCGGTAGTGAGAGTGCTTGGTGAAGAGATTCACCATGTGAAATTGGGGAGATCTCAAGAAACGCGTTGGTGCAGTGCCTGATGATGTTAATGATTGGATTCTAGAAGTGACGTGCCACCTACGCTTCGTGAACCAAGAGAGACTTTGCAGGTTCCGGGCCCGGTATAGACCATTCGTAGTCGTCGATGATCTGGAGGCATTCGTGCCAAGAGTACGTGTCCACGTCGAGATTCTCGTCCCGACTGCTGTACGCGGATAGAGGCCGCTCTGACGCAGCAACGAAACTCTGTGCCATGTTGGTCATGCCGCCAAGTGTTTGTGATTCAAATAAGTGTGCTTTGGCGCACTCGTTCGCGAATGGTATGTCGTTTCGTATCAAGAAGTTCGTGTAGATGGGATCGAAGCTAAGGGAAACATCTGCTAGTTCATCAATATTAGAACGCGGGAGAGAGTGAGTTGACATGTCGCGCAAAGAGTTGTTTGGGTTGAGCGCGTCGTCGCGTCTTCCCATAAAGGCAGCTATACAAACGGTGACGTGGGGCTGTTGTCCAGATAATGAACACCTTCACCTACCGAGACACAGGTGAGAACACAGCAAGCCAGAGGTGCTTTAGTGTCAAAGCATGGGTGACAACCGGACAGTAGAGCTAAAGCCGAGATGTAGATCATGGTAAACATGCGCCCAGGCCATTGAGTCGAGCGTGAATGTTCAGACAGCGTGCGACTGACGCGCCAACACCGCGGTACCCCCAATGCAGCTAGAGTGTCTTGCATGAAGGGCCCGGGGCGAGATTGGATCCAAGCACCCACAAGTGTAAACGCGATTCCACGTGATCGAAGTGAAAGTCGAATGCGGCACCGCTCTAGACTCATTAGCTGCTAGCTGAACGTAAACTTGTGGCCGATATTGAAGTGGATACGGGAAGTGTATTAGGTATTACTGGCAGTCGTTGCAGGTCACTAAGTTGCTTAGGAAGCTTCTTTTGGAGCCAGATATTGCTGCACCGCATTCACGACAGCCGCGGAATGATCATCATATGTCGTAGAGATTCCAGGAGAAACCGCCCGCAAGTGTCGAGCGGACGAAGCAAGGATCAGAGCCAAACGCCAAAACCAAGATTATGGAGAAAAGAAGGCCATGTGCCACCTCTTGGACCGAAAGTGCAGGATCGCGGAAGCGGCATGGCGGGTATGCGCCTCATGGTAATCACTCGAGGCTGTCATATCGGTATGGCATTACTGACAGCATTGCCTGTATCCACCGGCAATGCAAGAACCCTAGTGACATCAGTACATGGCTTTAAAAAAAATGCCTTCGTATCTAGACTTACTTCTTGCCTGCATCAGTTGCACAGCAGCAGCAGAACAAGGATGCTGGCCAGCAGACAATCTGGAGCCTGGTTAGCACCCTAAGCTTTCCTTCTCTAGTCGTGTTGACCTACAGCCATGCACACCGTGATCACAAAACCGATCGTGGGACCAATGACTTTACAATGGCAGGGATTTTGGTCGCTGGGACGGATTAGCACATGTCTGAAACAGGAGAAAACTGACATCCGTACGTTCCGCACTGGAAGCAAACGATGGGAAGTGGCACAAAGTCACACATCTTGGTGAGAGGCTGGCGTGGGAATATGCGGAGGTTTTGCAAGCGGAGACACACTCGGTGGATATCTTGGAACGATGAACACAAGCAATGCCGATGCGTGGGGTGGAAAAGGTAGAATGTCTGGTCAATTGAAGAGGCTGAAGTTTGGTTGTTCATTACCTACGTCATTCCATCAAAATGAGAATCGCGACCAACGCGCGTCCGCTCACGCCAACTGTTATACCCGGCGGAAGCTCCAATCCATGCGCACTGATTGGAGCATAGCCGTTCTCTTCTCCTTGAAGCCTGTGAAGATCGCGATGGCTGCTTCCAAATTGCTTGCTCGCCCCATTGTGTTGAGGCTCTCGGCTCCTTCCCGAAGATGCCGCAATTGTACAACGCGACTTCTCGCCTTGACTGTGACACACTCCGCAGCGCATTTGCTGCGTTCACGCAGCCATGACTTTACACAAGAACTGCAGGCGGTAGCTTTCCAACGCGACGTAGAGCCGAGATCTCTGCTCCAGGTTACCGTCCACGCGTTCGTAGCCTCGCGTACGAGCTTCAGTCCCACGGTCCTCTGCTCGTCTCCCAGCTTCCCTTTCACTCCATCGTCGTAGCGGTCGGAACACAGGCCCCATAACCCTGGGGTCTCTAACTCGACAGCGATGAAACCTTCCCAGTTCTCCATCAAGAACCGTATTTCGCCGTCAGCGCAGACGCGCGCCCCCCAAGGGCCAGTCAGCCCTTCCTCTGCCTCTGCGCGCAGTCCGTGACTGATTTGAGAGCTCTTCGAGCCAGTGTCCAAGTAGATCCAGTTCAGCTGCGGCGGCTCGTCTGAGATCGTGGAAACAAGACCCTCGAAGTTTGAATCCGGATAGGGCAGGAAGTAACCTGAGAATGGGTGCAATTGCTCGCCTTCGTACGACGACAGCTGCACATACAGTTTTCCGCCACGAAGCACAACTCTACTATCTTGGAACAATCGTTGCGGTCGTCTGGTGTTCCCTCTGACGGTCGGCATCTCATGTGGCATTTGTCGGTCTTCCATTCCGCATCGATCCGATGGCTTTTCGTGTTTTCAGCTTGACTCTGGAGATTCAGGACTGATGTTGCTACCATTGGCACTGTGGCCGCCAAGGAAATGAGTCCCAGCACCATTGTAAAGACAGATAGGGTACCGCAACTGTGGAATGGCAGCGTCTTAACGGCTTCGCCCAGAGCTCTGAAGAGCACAAAACAGAGAAGCGACCCAACTGGCAGGCTACACAGGCCGTGGATACTAACCTTCTTCTAGTTCTCGTTTCCACAGTCTTGACCATCTTTCCTCACTCATGGTTCCGTCTCCCGTTCGCCAGTCTGCGGCAGGAGGCGCATCATCATTGCGACTGTACGCGCCCAATCACGCACCCCCCGGGGACGTCACCGACATTAGCACCGCCTATGGTTTCCCACATCCGTGGGAGTAGCAAATCGATCGACGTATCCGAGATGGATTTGCAGCCCGTGACGAACATCGTGCATCAGTTCTGAACTCCTCACGCAGCAGCGAAGTCGTCAACCAGAATGCCCTCTGTTCCACTTGCAAAGCTGCGTTGGTCTGTACAAGACTGCCATATTTAGAACAGCAGCTTTCAACCAAACTGCATCCAGCGACAAGGTGCATGAGATCTTCGTGGGCCCTCGAATCTATGGCTGTATCTACCGTAAGTGCTCGAGCGCGGTCTTGATGCATGATCAAATGCAATGCGCTACCCTTAGCTACAGGTCTGCAGGTAGCTATCAGAGCCTCGAGGGTTTATAGCTTTCGTTGCATGCTCCCTCGACCTGCAACAAAGTACCACATTCGACCTGCACTTCTGCTGCTCAGCACCCCAGAAAAAGTGGCTATACCTGCAGAATCACCGGAACGCAAGAGTCCACAGAAAACAATGGCTGGCGACGACACCAAGAGGTGATATCCCCCGTGCTTTAGATTCTTCATACATTGACATCGCTCCAGAGACTCCACCACCGGTAACGCTCCCGGAGGCCGCGGTGGCCCAGCATCATCCTTCGGTAACGTCCCAGATGCCGGAGGAGCTGTGTCTACTCCCGCAGGCGACAACCAGACCGGCAGCGGCAGCGGCGACAAAAAGGACGCAAACGCAGGATTCGGCAAGGACAACAAGGACGTAAAGGGCAGCTTGAAGGTACATATCAAGCTGGACCTCGAGGCAGACATCCGTATCGTTGCTAAGATCAAGGGAGACATTGCTATCGGGCTATTGTAGTGTGATCAGGAACTCAATAACAAGAGAGGTTCAACGGCGTCACTTCTTCATGCTTAGAGCGCTCGAAAGAGCAACTTATCAACTGTGCGTATTCACTCGATAACGTATAGCATCATTCCAACCATAGAGAATCTCAGACTTCTTCTTACAATACCACACCTCTAGCAATGACCTTTTGAAATGGAAATCTTGGGAGGCATGGCCTTGCAGACCTATATTCAACACAAAGCCAGGAGACCCTCAGCCAATTCCAACGACGTATGAGTGTACAACATCACATTGGTCGTGGTACAAAGTCCATACATTCATATGAACCGAGTATCATCTTCTCTGGACCAGAGAGGCATATATATATTCACATCTCACGTGACCTGATCCAGAAACCAGTCAACGAATATACGAGCGCTCATCCATGACGCTCGGACTCATGTTGATTCTCGGCCATAGTTCACATGCAGCAATACTCGATTGCTGAATGGTGCCTTCCGCGGACTTTTGATAGGATACCCATTACTATTTCCGCGCTCCACATAGCCCTATATTAATCTGCTGCGCAATAACGATAATGAC
The DNA here is from genome assembly GCA_011058865.1 of Didymella keratinophila. Classification (NCBI taxonomy): domain Eukaryota; kingdom Fungi; phylum Ascomycota; class Dothideomycetes; order Pleosporales; family Didymellaceae; genus Didymella; species Didymella keratinophila. Next base: position 27,840 of record SWKW01000239.1, read on the forward strand.
CATGCCCAGCTCAACTCTACGTCGTACCCTTAGATCCCTAGTGATGACAGAAGTGCCGAGGCTAGATGTAAGGCGCGACCAGACTTCAGGCTTCAGCCCTCGTCTTGAAGTTGATGGACGCTTAGGCTCGTGGTGAAAGGCTGACTTCTGCGCTGGAACTCGTGACCGTTGTCTGACTTGCTCGAATTTCTGGTTGAGTGAAAGTGGTAATTGCCGCAAGCTTTTGCATTGCGGCTATATCGATCTCTGGCGGTCAGTCAGTATCAACAATGTCGTGCGGTGAACGTGCGAACTACTTGACTAGTCTGCACTTGGCCATGTGGCAGCTTGCTGGCTAGAAATAGTCGAGTCTACCAGTTGTGATCACTTATCATGATGGCGAGATATGCGGTGGCGTATGCGATGATCAGGGTTGCTGTTGGCGTGGCCATGAGGAATGCAAAGATTTCCAACATCTCGTCAGGAAGCACCTCCAACACTGAAAGAAATAAACGGGAACGATCTCTGTAAACCTCTGGAGAAGTCCATGTATGCTTTGTGCCAATTCCGAGGGTCTGTGTTGTGCTGATATCCGCATCAGGCAAGTCGTCACACGACCCTTTCGCGTGCTCAGTGGTGCGTAAGCCCCGCCATATGCTCGACGCAGGGTGATGTAGGTTTGGCATGGTCGGTGCGGAGCTTTTTCTTTTAGTTTAAAAAAGTGAGGGACGAGTGTCGTGTGCTGTGTTGCTGTATTTGGTGCTGTCGTTGCGGCAAAGTGTGCCGGAGGTGGCTGTGGTGAGAGGTGCTGCTTTGCGTTGGTGATGACGTGCACGAGACTGAGAGGTGACCTGCAGTTGGTGATTCTGCTCTATGCGGGGTCAGTGTGGTCAAAAGTTTCATGTCGTGTGCGCTGTTCCCAGGGTGAGATGCTGCCTTTGTCGTGCGCTATTTTCTAACAGGGTCGTACAGCTCTGGTAGCGTGTTCCCAGCGTGGATGGGAGACGACTGTTCCAGCTGCCGCTGCTAAGCGATGTTTCTGCAAGGCGGGTCAAAGTCGGTGAGTCGGTGAATGGTTGAAAGAAGTGTGGTGTGAGTTGTGAAGGTGATGCTTCAGTGAATTGGTCCAAGACATCCTCCCTTCTATGTCTCAATCCGCCACAAATTGCCAAGTCCGAATGTGTACATGCCGTACATGCGCAAACAACCCCAGAAATGCCCAATGCTATCCAAACATGCGTAAAAGAAGGTGTCCTCGAAGATTGCACGCGGACGAAGAAGAGTTGACTATTGAACGTCGCTGTACATCCTCCGCGGTGCAGGGGGTAGTCCACCGTTGAGCGGCGGCCCTCTCGACTGAGGTCTCGAATTTGAGCCGTTCGACGCTGGTGGCGCAGGTCGCATAGGTAGGGACATCTGACCGCCCACACTCGACTGGCTGTTGGACTGACTGTGGTGGCTAATGCTGCTTGACGTGCGCTGAGGGTACGCTGGGCGTGGCGGTGCCGAACCGTCTTGCCTGACATCAGCAGAGCCTCTCCTCGACGAAGACTCTTGGTATCTGACGTCCGCAGATCCTCGCCTTGGTGCAGGCTCCTGGTTCTGCAGCTTCTCGCGGATGTTGCCGGAGGGTACGGACGGAGCGAGATGTGATTTGCGCTTGTTGTGTTCGAGCATACTTGTCGCCCATGCTTCAAGGTCGACCGGTGTGCGCTTCGCAGCTTGGAGGAATGCGTCGTGATCCTATGTAAAATTAGCAGCAAGATCGGAAGAGAAACGAATATGACGTACGTAAAGCTCCTTAGGAGTTGGCCGCTCCTTGGGATCCTTCAGTAAGCACTTGGCCACCATGTCTTCTAAAATAGAGGGGAACGCGTCGCTCTTAGGCAGCTTTGGCGCAGGCTCGAGAACGATCTGCTGGAGAAGGTCAAGGATACCCTGAGGACCTCCAGCCTCGTCGTCGTCCGCGCTTCCAGAAAACGGGAACTTGCCAATAGCCAGCTCCATAATAGAAAGACCAACACTCCACACGTCTGACTTGACAGTGTAAGGTGAACCTTGGATACGCTCTGGTGCCATGTATGTGCCTGTTCCTACGAATGTCTCGGCGATGGATCCATCAAGCTCACTGGAGACGCCAAAGTCACAGAGCTTGATCTGACCCTTGGAGTTTACGAGGATGTTCGAAGGCTTCAAGTCGCGGTGCATAATGCGGTGGGCGCTGTAGAGGTAGCTGAGACCGCCGAGCACAGCTTCTGCAATCTTTCCGAGAACATCAACGCGTACGGGACCAAATTGGCGGGACACCCAGTCCAAAGCACTATCAGAGTATGTCAGTTCCTTCCTTTCTTTTGGTTTGTGGGGCAGCTTACCCCACATCCATGTACTCCATGCACATGATAACGTCCCCAGAGTCGTTCTGAAAGGCGCCGTAGAAATCGACGATGTAAGGCGAGTTGCACTCGTGCATGATGCGCAGCTCGCGCACGATGCGTTTCCGCACTTCGTTCTTTGCTTCGACGTGTATAACCTGCAGCTGTCAGTGCCCCTAGCTCGAAGCTGTTGCCCCGCTCGACTGTCCAACGCACCTTCCTCGCCATGATCACTTTGGTTGCTGCGTGCTGGACCTTGCTGACTGTGCCTCCGTTTCCTGAGCCTAACTCCCGCAGAACGATCAGATCCTCGGCCTTCAAGTCCAACTGGAACTCCACGCCGATTTCAAGCGTCTCCTCCTTTGCATTGCCCAGACCGCCGGGTGCCTGAGCATCGCTCTCCGAGGAAACCGGCTTTGGCGGGGGTGCGCTCAAAGCAAGGCCCTTCTTGTTCTTCCTCTTCATCGTCTTGGGGGCGAATGGGTCGGCCATGGTGGGCTATGTGCAGCGCTTTCGACGCTGTGCAGGAGAAAATAGGGAGGTCGACGGCCGATGACGATATGTAGTTTCAGGCGCAGGTGAGCGTGGCAGTATGTGGTTTCGAGTTGCCGCCCAAGGATGGGTCGACTGATGGGTCGCCAATCACGGCAGTGTCCCAATGGAGGACAGCGTCTATTGGATTGCCGGTTGGGGCGTGCTGTAGCGAACACTGCAAGCCTGATTTGGGGGCGACCGCAGTGTGATATAGGGAGCGTGTGTCTGCTCGAGTATGGGTGGAGGGCTCAGGAGAACGTGAAGTCGTGTTAGTTATCGAATAGCGGGGCCGAGTGTTTGTGCATGCGGCGCCAAAAACGATTCCTGCAAGGCTGCGGGTGGGCGGCGCGACAGCACCAGGTTAGCTTGCTGGCGGGCTCGGAGCAACTTCAAGCGAGTACTAATGCGAGAAGGGCGTCGAGCAGAGGGCGCGTCTCTGATATATAGACATGACTGACTGCGTGTTTCAGTTCAGACACCATGCTTCACCTCTCGTTCTAGTGCTCATGCAGGCCTCAGGGTGAAGACATGTGAGATTCATGATTGCTGCAGACATCGCAGAACGAAACCGAAACCTTGACTATAGCACACGAATCGCGTACACAACGCGAGACTACCGTTTGCAATTCATGTGATTGTGAATTACACCGATGCCCTCCAGGGTCTAGTGTAGAGTGTTGAGCAAGCTTCAGCTCACGTGATCCGGAAAATAGTAGCAGCGACCGCGGGCCATTATGTCAGCAATGCTTTGCTTTGAGGACGCGCTGGCGACCCTTCTGCCTCATTCGCGCCCTTTACCTCGACCCTCTTTATTCCCCCTCCGCTCGAATCGCCGCGTCTCATTTCCCGCACCGGTCTTTCGAACGACTGGAAACCGCCTCGTTGACGCACATAGACGCATTCGCGCATCTCCTTTACATCACCGTACATAATGTCTACGAGGGACCTTTTCGACACAATCGCCGATGTAGGCAGCGACGAAGAGGAAGATGAAGATTTCGATGACGAGGGCGGCGACGTGCGACCCAACAAGTCGAACGGCGTCAATGGACTTGAAGACTCTAGTGAAGAGGAAGACGACGATGACGAAGAACAGCTGGCGAAGGCAAGATTGAGCGCACCAACGCTCGCTGTATAGCTGCTGACTCATGTTCAGGAAGGCGCTGGCTTCATTGCCGACGAAGACGAAGACGAAGACGAGGCCGAAGCACGGAGGGAACGACGCCGCAGGAAGAAACGCAAGAACCGCGAAGCCGAGGAAGACCTCGACGAAGACGACCTGGATCTGATCGGTGTTGAGCGACCTGAGCGGGAAGATGACACAGCGGTAGGGCTAGACCTGGGCCCCGTTGCCATACCCAATTCATATGAGCGCCTACTGACAAAAGCCAGCCCAAGTACAAGCGCCTCAAGCGCGGCCACAAGGAAAAGCGTAAATCTCGCGGCGTTGACGACATCTTCTCCGACGACGAAGCAGTTGACGACATCGACGAACCTCGAAGACTTGGTGGGGAGTTCGACGACTTCATCGAAGAGGATCAATTCGAGGACGAGATCGAAGACGACCGCGACGTCACACAACCAGGCATCAACCTCATCACACAAGGATTACAGGCTGCTGGACTGGACGAGGGCGCTGAGGAAGACTACAGGGCCGCATTCGGCGATGGCACCGACTACGACTGGGCGCTGGAGATGCAGGAAGCCGAAGAGGAGGAACAGGCTGGTGAAGGACGCGAGCTTCAGTTGAAGGACGTGTTCGAGCCGTCACAATTGCAGGAGCGTATGTTGACGGACGAAGACAACATCATCCGCGAGACAGATGTTCCCGAGCGGCTACAACTGGCACGCAAGCCGTTCAAGGAGCTCGAACTGACACCTGAGGCCATGCAAGAACGGCTAGAAGAGGAGGCACTGTGGATCTCGAAGTTGCTCTGGCCGAAGAAGGGCCTTCCGAACTACTTCCAGACTCCGTTCCAAAACGCTGTTCGCAAGGTCCTCGAATTCATCAACATCGAGGACTACGAAGTACCCTTCATCTTCAACCACCGCAAAGATTACCTTATCCACGCACCTGGTGACAATGACGACCAGGACGACTTCGGCGTGCCACCTCCCGACGCTCGACCTGAACGTCTCCTGAACCAGAGCGACTTGTGGGAGGTCTTCGATCTCGACCTGAAGTTTAGGGCATTCGCCGAGAAGCGCGACTCGCTGCGCCAAATATACGAGAACGTGAAGGCTGTGCAATCAGAGATTGTCGACAGCGAACTTGAGGATCTCATGGACAAGGCCGTCACCATCGAAGAGATCCAGGAGTTGCAAGACTACCTGCACTACCAGTACTCGGCCGAGATCAACGAGATACGAAATGAGACCAACGGCACCCAGAAGCGTGCCAACAATGCTCGCAACTTTTTCGACAAGCTTCGAAGCAGCAAGGCGCATCTCTTCGTCAAAGCTATCGGTATCAGCGCAGAGGATTTCGCCAAGAAGGCTGAAGGATCAAGCAGAGTGCCTCAAGTTATCGAAGACCCTCCATACAGAGTGATGGAGCTTGCTGAGCAGATGGCTGAGGCTCCTGAGACCGCCTATTCGCTCATCAGGAACGCTAAGCTGCTGTTCACCCAAGACCTGCAACAAAGTTCACGTCTCCGCAGATTCCTCCGAGGAAGCTTCTATCAAAATGCTTTGATCGACTGCATACGAACAGACAAGGGCATGCGCAAGATTAACGAAGACCACCCATACTACGAGTTCAAGTACCTGCGTGGACAGACCTTCCTTGACCTGAATGGCAGGCCTGACCTGTTCTTGAAGATGCTGAAAGCAGAGCAAGAAGGTCTTGTACACGTCCGCATCTCGATGGGCAACTATGAGAGCTTCAAGTCGAGACTGCACGACAAGATCGTCTCCGACAACGTCAGTGAGGTGTCTGAGACCTGGAACAACCTTCGGAAGGAAATGCTTGACTCCGCCCTCGAGAAGTTGCAGGGTATCATCGCGAACGGCGTCAAGGAGACACTGCGAGCTCGTTGCGAGGACGAACTTGCCAGCCGGGCCAGGGAGAACTACTACAACAAGTTGGATCAAGCGCCTTTCAAGCTCAAAAATGCTGTCCTTGGCTCAGTCCCCAACGTACTGTGCCTCTCAAACGGCAAGGGTGAACGCGGTACTGCAACACTTTGGGCGTACATCGAGAATGACGGTCGAGTGATGGAGCACGGCAAGCTCATAGACATGAGGCTCGGCAACCAGGAACGCGGTATTCCTGATGGTGCGGATATCGCCAAGCTCGTTGATGCCATTCAACGCAGACGTCCAGATGTCATCGGTGTCAGCGGTTGGTCTGTCGAAACACGGCGACTCTACAAGGACGTCCAAGACATTGTGGCTCAACATGGTCTCACTGGTCCCAGCTACGAGGACGAACAGACTGGTCAAGACAGGAATGATCCACTAGAAGTAGTACTGGTCAACGACGAGGTCGCCCGACTGTATCACAACAGTGGCCGTGCTGCAGCTGAGTTCCCGAAGCTCGCACCACTCACCAGATATTGTGTTGCCCTGGGAAGATATCTGCAAAATCCGCTTGCGGAGTATGCTTCACTTGGCAAGGACATCGTATCGATACCGTTCGTCAAAGACCAAACACTCATTCCTCAGGATAAGCTCATGGACCGCCTCGAGACTGCCATGGTAGACATGGTGAACCTTGTCGGTATTGACCTCCCTGAGACGTACGACGACAAGTACATGTCCAAGCTGTTGCCGTACGTCTGTGGTCTGGGGCCTCGCAAGGCAGACAGGATGATCAAGGCTATCCAGGCGAACGGAGACGAGATACTGGCTCGCTATGATTTGATCGGTGTGTCAGAGAGCGGTCGAGACTTGAAGCCAGCTATGGGTCCCAAGGTCTTCCAGAACTGCGCCAGTTTCTTGTACATTCCATACGACTCCACAGAGGAAGCATCTGACTACCTCGACTACACCCGTGTACATCCCGAAGACTACGATCTTGCCCGCAAGATGGTCGCTGATGCTCTCAACATGGACGAGGAAGACGTCAAGGCCGAAGTCGACGACGGTGGCGCTAGCGCGGTCATCCGAAAGATGGTCAGGGAAGACACAACAGACCTGGTCAACGATCTGGCGCTCGAGGACTACGCGGCAGAGATCGAGAAGAACTTTGGTCAGAGGAAACGTGCTACCCTCGAGACCATTCGTGCCGAGTTGGAGAACCCTTACGAGGAAATCAGGCAGATCTTTGCTTTGATGACCGGTGAGGAAGTCTTCACTATGCTCACTGGTGAGACTAAGGAGTCTCTGTACGAAGGCATGGTTGTCCCAGTGCAGATCAAGCGCACATTCCCCGACCACATCGAAGTCAGACTCGAGAACGGTATTGAGGGTGGTGTGTCTGAGTCCGAATTCCCTGAAGGTATTGGCAATGGTGGACAAGAGCCTCGCCACGTCTACCAGACACATCAGACTATTCGCGCTCGTATCGTTTACCTGAACCGCAAGGCCCTCACAGCACAGCTCTCGTTACGAGAAGACCTCATCCGACAGCCGGTACCGAAGGCCTTTGATCGTATCGCTGGCGAGTGGGACGATGCACAAGAGCGCGCCGACAAGCAAGCTGCTGAGAAGGAGAAGGAAGTTGCATCCGGTCGACCCAACCGTGTCATCAACCACCCGTTGTTCTTTAGCATGAACTCTGCCCAGGCAGAAGAGTACCTTGGTAGCAAGGAGCCTGGAGAGTTGGTCATCCGCCCGTCATCAAAGGGTTTCGATCACCTGGTCGTTACATGGAAGGTGTCCAACAGCGCCTACCAACATCTTGATGTGCTCGAGTTGGGCAAGGAGAGCGAATACTCGCTCGGAAAGCAGCTGAGGGTTGGCAAGGCAACATACACCGATCTTGACGAGTTGATCGTCAACCACGTCGAGGCAATGGCACGCAAGGTCGCCGAGCTGACACGAGACGAGCGTTTCCAGCCCGGCACGAAGGAAGACACAGGTACGGTCATATCCGTCTCTCTCTGCCAATATCTTACTAATTGTGTATCAGAACTCTGGCTCGAAAATTACTGCAAAGCCAACCCCAACCGCTCTATGTACGCCTTCTGCAGCATGCCCAAGCACCCCGGCTACTTCTGGATCTGCTTCCAGATGGGCGAGAACAAGCCCAAGGGCGCGTGGGGCATCAAGGTCGTTCCCAATGCGTTCGAGTTGCAGAAGAACGCATACCCGGACATGGTCGCGCTCAAGAACGGCTTCAAGTTGCTGATCCAGAGTGGCGCTGGTGCGCGAGGTGCTGTGCCTAGACGATAGGATGCTGGTGATCGCAGGCTTAGGACAGTTGAGTCGGGGACAAAGTTGCGTTTGTAATCATATATTGGTTTTCGTTCATTGCACAGGTTGAGCGAGAAGAGGGGAGGTGTAGAAGGATATCATTGATCATTGGAATATGGCGCAGTATGCTTTACCTGCCCGCTTTCCTGGGTACCAAAATTTGGCATAGTACAGCGTCCAAAATACGAAATCGAAACATCAAGATGCGCCGTCTCTCTGGAGAAACGTTAACATCCTGTCCTGAGCATGGTCGTGCATGCCCACTTTGTGGAGTGGGCACGTAACCTTTATAACCCCTCCCTTCCTTCCTCGCCCACAACTGTAGCATCTTAGAGATTGCGCCCACCATACCATTGAAGCTGTTCGGCGAGGGTCAAATTTCCAGCTGTCCCGTGCAAGCCCTCTTGCACCTCCGTGTGCATCACACGCATATCGTAAAATGAGCACCAATCAATTCTGCGCCTGGCCCCCGGCCTGCAGCTGCTCGTGGGGCGCAAGCCGGCTGTGCACGATGACGACTCCGCAACACGTTCTCATCCCAAGGCCAATGCAGCTCATCTCTCAGACCGAACAGTAAACGTTGGTCACGATGCGTCTCCTCCATCGGCATGGTAACGGCAACATCAGCTTGATCGAGTTCATAGGCAAGGACGTCCCGCCATACGCCATACTCTCCCATACGTGGGGAACAACTGATGAAGATGTCTCGTTTGCCGATTTTAGCAGGGGCTCGCAAGAAAGTAAGGTAGGATACTCCAAGATTCTCAATTGCGGGATTCAGGCCGCGCGGGATGGAATGAGTTACTTCTGGGTCGATACGTGCTGTATCAACAAAGAGTCGAGCGCGGAGCTGTCCGAGGCGATCAACTCTATGTACGATTGGTATGGGCAAGCAGACGCATGCTACGCCTTTCTGATCGACGTGACCAACAAGCAACTCTTCTGCGACAGTCGCTGGTTCGAGAGAGGATGGACTCTTCAGGAGCTGCTCGCACTCGCTGACCTTCTTTTCTTCGATGCGAATTGGTCTCCGATCGGCTTCAAAACCTCACTGACTGCAACTATCGCACGTCGGACGGGCATTAGCAGCGCGGTGCTCCGAGATGGAAGCAATCTCGACGCGTTTAGCGTAGCAGAGAAGATGTCATGGGCAGCGAGTCGTCAAACAACACGAGTCGAAGATGAGGCGTACTGTCTACTCGGTCTTTTCGATATCAACATGCCTCTCATTTATGGAGAGGGTTGGAAGGCATTTGTCAGACTGCAGCAAGAGTTACTCATGAAGTCGGACGATGCATCTATGTTCGCCTACGTTTCTGTCATGCCCTCGAAGGCACCGGGACCGACAGAACTGCGCATCACACACCACGACGGCGAGATTATTGTCTCTGATCACTTCGACCCGTTCACAGACTTTCCCGTGGACGAGGAACAGATCGTAGGCACTGTGGGCTTATATTCGACTTCGCCAGGTTACTTTCGCGAAGCCCCCAATTATGTACCCTTCTCGGTCATGGAGAAGTTGTCGAAGCACAGACACCTTCCGCGACCAACAAAGCTAGACGGACGGCTGGTGAGGATCCAGGCAGCGATCTGGAGAGTCCCTGTCCAAGAGCTGAAGAGATTACAACCAGACTCGGATACTCAGGACGCCATACTTGGAAAACATGGTATCAAGCTCACTACGTCGAGTCTTCGAAAGCTCAAGAAATGTGCGCAAGCGGTCAACATGACGCATTGGAGGATTGCCTTCCTCAATTGCCGCCGACGAGATGGTGGTATTGTGGGTATCCTTCTGCAGGAAGGATCTACTTGCAGCATTTACACCAGGCAACATTTCCCTTATTTGATTGAAACTGTTTCTCATGCATCCATCCGCGATAAAAATACGATCGAAGACATTGGATCAATCTTCATCGAAGGAGATGCGTTGAGGATTGAACGCACAGGGCATGTCACTCTTTCACAGGCATCTCTGCTCCAGCCAGCAAGTATCGATACCTTATACAATCAGACTATTCTACGCACCGTCAATTTGCACGAATATGGCATCACCAGCCGCTTTTCAGGCGCTGGAGACCTTCTGCAACGAGCAAGATTGTGGCACAAGTCCGACGATAGTATTCCACTTATCAGTCTCGCCGCGCAACTTGGATATCAAAAGACTTCCACCGTCTTTCTGCAGGGTGACGAGCAAGGGGTGATTTGCAAGTTGTTTCCAAACGATCGCCTGCATCAGCATGCTACAGAGACCAAACTCGAAAAGATAACACCACTGGCATCACATTTCATACCATCCTACCGAGGGCTTACCATATGCCTAGCGATGAATGAGAAACTTCGATTGGTGCTCCGAAGCCAGATGCAGTGGAAAAGAGAGGACTCGGTTTTCCATGGCGAACGTATGAAGAAACAATGTCTTCTATCGATGATGATTGAGCGCACAACGGAGGCGACTGGTGAGAACTCCATGCTCGAGGATGCAGTGTTCAAAGATGCGTTGCTGAACGCACTCGGTCGTCACTTTGTCCGGTCACCAATCGTCAATCGACACGGCACATTGCTGCAGGAAGTCTCAAGTAAAGAGAGTTCGAGATGAACATCGAAGAGACCGCATGTCCTTGGACTGTATGGGGGTTCGACGTACCAAAATGCTTATCTTCATAACTGCACACTTTCGAGTCAAGACATCATACTGGCGTCTATCGTACTCTTTTATCATCCTGTGGGCCGATAGCTCATCGACATCTGCTGCCGGGCTTCCACTTTCGAACACTAGGGTACCGCTGCAGTGTTAAAAACACTGCCAGAGTGAGATTACACTGCATATTTAGGTAAAACAGTCTATTTACACAGAACCTTTATCTTTTTTGTACTACACCTCTAGGTAAAACAGTC